>WBNO01029436.1:325712-353005 GCA_013400575.1 Peucedramus taeniatus
AAAAAAAAAAAGGAAAAGAAAAAAAAAAGAAAACACAAATGTAATAGCACCAAGAGACAAGCAAAACAAAACAAACAAAACCCTAGAAAAACCCTGACAGAGTCAGGGATGTGACCTGACACCCTGGGTGTCAGGGTGTTAAAAGCAGTCCAGATGAAATCCTCCTGGAGTAGTAGATGCAGTTCTGTGGAGGAGAGGTGGTCCTGTAGAAAGTCCAGTGGTGACGAGTCCAGTCTTCCTCCGGGAAGAAATCCAGTGGAAAACAAAACAGGGTCCGTCCTCTGGTGCTCCGATGTCCTTTCGGAACGGTGCCCTTCAGACTGACCTGTCCTGTTCACTGCTGTTCCCCAAGAAAACCTGCTGCCCCCTTTTTTTTTCAGTCAGGTACCCATAAGTACCCTACAATTAGTTACCTAGCAAACCACCAGGAAAAAATTCCACAAACACAAAAGAAACTGATCCAACCCCCAACAGGAAGAAATACCATGCACTCTTAAACTCTTTCATATTTATAATTACTGCTTCCATCACTTGAAAAAGTTTGGATTTTGTTCTGACCCAGAGCTTAGCTCTTCTGAAATCTTTATTTTTATGTTAGTCCTTGTTTTCTCCCTATTTCTTAGCTTTCCTGCATAATTTGGATAGATAGTGGTTGATAATATATAGTTATAGGAAAGTATAAAAAATGGTTCTACAGTGAGTCTTTTTGGAATAGGTTCTTAAACATTCTATCTGCTTCATTACTTCTGCTGAACTTGTGTCCTTTTTTTTTTTATTTTTAGTATAAGTGGTATGCTGAGAGTCACAGTGATGCATCATGTTTGCTAAGTAATGCTCTTGCTCTACTTCAGAGAATTTTACAGCTCCTGAAGTGTTGCATTTCTGTGAATGTATTTGCTCTCAAGCTTTTTCTACAAGAGTAGATTCTAGAAGCAGACTTGTACCTTTGACCTTGATACTCTTTTCCCCATAGATAACATATCCCAACCCCTCCCACAACCCCCCAAATGTGAAGACAGGCTTTGCTCTGACAGATAATGTCAGCTGACTTGTGGGATGAAGAATTGATTAATCACCCACGGGAGGTGTCAACTTGTTAGTCCAGGCAATTAGGGTCAACTAGTCTGTACTGGTTGAAGCTGCCAAAAAAACAAGACACACTACAACCAGTGTAGAGGAAATCCTGGAAATAACAGAGGGGTAAGAACAGCCCAATGCTTAGGCATGTGCTAGAATTTATCCTTTGTCAATAAGGAACCTATGAAGAACATTTTTTTTAAAGTAACTTTCCAAGGCTGGCTGGTGGATAGGCTGTTTCTGATAGATGGCTGGATTGTAAGCAGTTAACTATCTGGTTTACTTTGGAGAACTGCATTTCTACCTCATCTTCTGTTTCAGCTTTTTCAGTTTTGTTGGTTTTTTTTTTTCTGTAGTGTAGTACAGGAACTGTAAAAGCTGCATAATAAATAAAGAAGGAGTCACAGACTTTATGGTGCAGAAAGCATGCTTTATTTCAAATGAACAATTCTATCTCAAGGAGGTTCAACAGCTACCAAGCTCTATTACTACATTAGGAGAACTAAAGCAAATTGAAGTGCAGGCTGGTATTTGATGTTGTAGCAACAGTTTGTTTTCAAACTGTGGTTCATTGCTTAGTTGCCCGGAAGTGACTACTGGGTGTCTACTACTACCACACAAAATCACTGCACCCTAAGAACCTCCGAGATGGGGTACTGCTGCTGCACTTGAATACCTAAATAGCTTTGTTGATTAAGGGGATGGCCAGGTGATGTTACTTTTTTAAAAGCTATTCAGGCAGTCAGTATGTCAGAAACAGTACACAGTGGGTGAACAAAGTGCTGGCCGCTTGCACTTTGTCCAGAAATTGTCAGTCAGGTATGAAAATTACGACATAATCAGATCCAATGTAAAACATTAAAGCAATGCTTACAGGAGGGTAATTGCAAACATCACCAATGCCTTACATTTCTGATTCAACATAAATATTTGTGCACGTATGAAATACTGTGCACAGCATCATGTCTTAGGTGTAGGTAATCTTCAACAGGGAGCCTCTCTACCTGTTGAGGCATTCTTAGACATCAACAATGAGTTGAGGCGCAAAAATTAGTTAAATGTTGAACAGGGTAATCATTTGCTAGGAAACTTTCCCCTGCCAACTGTTAGTTCCAAAAGTTACGTTTCAAAATGTCATAAAATAAACGGTACAAAACTTCATAACCGTTAACTTCGGCTATATACAGTATGTACATGTCAGTGAAAAAAGTGGTTTAAATTCTTAGGTCAATAATGACTATAAGTCATAATGTATAGATCTGGACTTTGTCTCGTTCAGGTAGGTAAAAAAATATTTTTCTTTTATATTTACATATCAGATATTTCAGTCCATATATGAATCACTTGTAAAAATACAAGTGTAAATAATACAGATTAAGCTCTCTAAGGTGATCGGATATTTATATTCACAGTGGCAGAATCGGTACCAAATTCATTCCCTAAATTCAGAGTATAAAGTCCACCATCGTTCTTCTGGACATCCATGATGATTAGGGTGGTTAGATCTTCACTGGTTTCAATGTGGAATCTGCCTTGCTGGTCCTGACTGGTAATTTTTCTCCCTCTGCAGTACCATGTTATTTCAGGAGCAGGTTCACCCGAAAAGGCACAGGATAGTGTGAGAACTTTTCCTTCCTCAATGCTGATATCAGATGGGAGAGCTTCAATTTTGGGTGGTACTCCTTTATAAAATAGGAGAAGAAATACCAAGTTAGTCTGTTTTCACTAAGCTATGAAGCAGCTTTACTCTGAGGACTACTTCAGGATAGCTGAAGCACTAACTCTACCAATAATTGTAATGCTCACCTCTCAGACCTGATTTTAGCATTTTACTAGTTGAACTCTCCAGTTGAGCCATGCTAGATTTCCCCATAATACTGCTGGAGCTCATCTCTACAAAGGATTCTTTCATGGAGGACATGCTTTTGGCAGACATGCTTTCAAATTTCATTTCAGTCATGCTGCTACTGCTGAAACTGCTGAATGAAGCCTCTTGTTTAGAAGAAGCCATTTGAAAGGACTGAGAAGAAAAACTTTCGTGCATGCTTGCGTCGCCACTGGTCTTCAATACTACCTCTTTCGGAGGTTCTTCAACTAGAGCTGAGGAGCATTGCAAACATAGAAGGAAAAAGCAACAACATCACATTAACTAACAAAGTCATGCAGTTCTGTATGGTTAATTTTACAGAAATGAAGACGGCATACTTTGCTTTCAATAGAAAACTGCAGTGGAGTATACACTTGTTTACAATAATTTGATTCAAGATATCCAAATCACAAGCAGTAACTTAGAAATTAAAAAATAGGCAATAAAACTTACAGTATGTATGAACTTCAAGGAAAAACATACATACTTAAGATAGGTCATCACACAGTGTTTCTTATTAGAAACATTATTAGAATTAGACACTGAGAAATTGTGTGTGCTCAGTTTATATTTGTAGAAGCTGTGAAACATTTTCAAGTTCTTAAAAACACAGAATAGTAAAATCTGTATTTCACTGCGTTGTTTTGTAGCTGTAAAGGGCAACAGGAATTCTCAATCACTGCAGCTTTGCTTTAAACCCAAACACAGTCATGCAAGCAAATCACAACCACACCTTGATGCTAGGAACTGGGATATGGTATAGCCAATAAAATAGTAAACCCAGTTCAATTAAGTTGCCATAAAAATCTTTAACTGTGGAATGACTTCATTTTATTGTAGCAGATTTTGTTAGTAAATGAGGAAAGAAAAGTTACCAGCACCAAGGTCTTAACATACTCGTCCGAGAACAAATGCTCATAGCTTTCTCGTACCATGCACCTGTTGATGTAATACAGCACCTCTGTGCTAGTATGTGGGTGTTATAAAGATTTCTAATGCTGTTTTAGGGCTCTATATGTAATATACAAAAAAGGATGAACTTCTTAAAATACTGAAGTCAACACTGCCAGTGGATTTCATCATAAGTCATTTTAATAGACACACCACAGCAAAATGTTGTGATTATCCTGAATATAAGATCCAAAGAACAAACTTACGGAGTACAGTCAAAGATGCTGTAGCAGAACACTGCCCATGGTAATTTTTTGCCTTGACTGTGTATTTTCCAGTGTCACTCACTGTGGCATTTCGAATCTCAAGAGAATATATATTTTTAGAGCGAGATACTCTGAGGTGCGATGAAACAGCAATCTAAGGAGGGAACAAAAATGGTTTCATTAAGATCAATTTTATGAGTAATTCTAATTTTTCAAGTAAACATATTCAATGATTACTTACAGGTTGATTATTCTTTAACCACTCAACTTCAGGAGAAGGCTCCCCAGAAACTTCACAGGTGAACAACACGTCTTGTCCTTCATTAACATTTTGAGACTTAGGCTGCATGATGAATGCTGGTTCACTGGAGCGCTCTTTAGAAAGGGTCACAACATACTGGCATTTAATAATGCCTTCATCAGTTTTACCCTCACAGGTGAGTATACCTTCATCCTTATTACTGGCCTTTTTGATAGTTAGCGTGTGATCACTTCCAGAAACACCGTATCTGTAATCATCTGAATTTCTCAGCTCCATTCCATTCAGCACCCATTTTACTTCAGAGGCACCAGGAATGTTGGCTTTCAGTGTCACTTTCTGCCCTTCAGACATTGTCATTTTAGTCGAAGAAGCTGTAATTTCTGCTTTCAATTGTTTGACATCTTCTGTAACAACTGACTTTTTAATGACTTCTTGAACTGCAGATTTCTCTTCAGTTGCCACTACTGATTTCTTCTGGCTAGAAACCATGAGTAACTCATCTTCTTTCTGAACTGTTTTATGAGATTCAGTTACACCTCTTACCTGGGTATAGATATTTTTAAATACTTGGCCGGTAAACTGGAAGTTAGTTTTTGAAACACCTCCTTCCCCAATAATTTCACAGGTGTATTCTCCTTTATCAGATTCCATGAGCTCATGGATTTTAAGCTCATAAGTGCCATCTGCTGCATAATGAAACTTGAAATGATGGTCTTCTTTCAGTTTTTTACCATCCTTATACCAAGCCACTTCTCTGACACTTAAAACATTGCTTTCAACTGCACAGGATAACTTTACCTTATCTCCAAGAGTTTCTGCTTTCAGATGCTGTTTTATCTTTGGTGGAGAAGCAGTTGGTAATTGTACTTTCTCTGTTGATACCATTTTGTCTCCAGGTGGTGATTTGGCTTTTGGGGGACTGCTGATGGGTTCAGGAGATTTCACTCGTTTAGGGGACTTAACTGGCTCTGGTGACTTTACACGAGGCTCAGGAGATTTGATCCTTGGGGGTGACGTAATTGTTTTTTCTGGAATTTTTGTTCTTTGAATGGTCAAAGTAAAATGGGCTTCCTGTCTTCCTTCAGAGTTTTCCACCACAACAGTGTAACTTCCTTCATCTGATATCTGGACGGAAGAAATTTCAAAGGTAGACTTGTACTGTGTTCGTGTTACTTGGAAGCGCCTTGAAGAAACAACAGGTTCACCTGCACGGAGCCATGTTATTGTTGGTGCTGGTTCACCATCAACATCACAGGAAAATCTTGCAGTCTCCCCTTCAGAAACTGTGACTGACCGTGGCTTTGTAAGGATTGTTGCTGGCAGAGTGCTTTTAAATGCTTTGTGTGAAGTCCTTTCTTCCAGTGATTTTTTTTCAGCTGCAGTGACTTTTTCTTCAGAAGCAGCATAGTGTGCATAGGATAAAAGTGACTCTCTTGTTGCTGACACTTCTGATTTGACCTCTCTTACTGAGGAACTTGCTTCTGTTTCAGATGCTTTCTTAAACGAGGAGATTGCATATGCCTCTGTTTTTGTCAAGTCAGGCAAAATTGACCTTGGTACTTCTTCATCTCTCCTCTGGGAAGAGTATGTAGTGTAATCTCCTCCAGTAACATCGAGTGTTGCATAATCAGAGCATTCCCCTTTGTAGTTTGTGCATACAGCTCGGTATGTTCCACTGTCATCAATGTGGCAGTCGAGAATCTCCAGAGTTAATACACCACTCGTATTGGTAAAGTGTATCTTACTGCTCTCTTGGAGCTCAATACCGTTGTGGTACCACTTCACTTCGGCGGTCGGTTTTGACTGGACATTTAGAATGAACCTGGTATTATGGCCACATGGCACCCGGTGTGAGCGCATTCTCAGGGTAATGCGAGGAGCATGGTCAAGGGTGAAAGGCTGCTGAGTCAGAACTTCATATTTCCTTTCCATTGTTTTTTGAGTTTTCAGAGCAGATTTCATGGACTCGTATCTAGAAAATATATCAAATCTTGCCATCCTCTCAAACCGGGAGAGAGATCTTTCACTAGAGACTGGGCTAGGTGAGCGTGGTCGAGTTCTCTCTGGTGTTGGGGATCTTCTCTCACTTTCTTCAGGAGGCCGTGAGCGAGGTCGAATTAATTCAGATACAGGACGCATCAACTCAATATAAGTTGGAGAAAGGGATCTTCTTCTCCTTAGTAATCTAGAGGGAGGTGAAAATTCCCTGTGAGCATATTGCACCATTTCTATTTCTTCTTCTTCTTCTGATGTGATCTCAGTTATTTCTCTTTCCCTCCTTCTCCTGAGTCTACTCTTTTCTTCCTCTGCCATATATTTGAGCTCACTCCTGTATTCAGAGAGTCGCTGATCAGTGCCAACAGGCCGAAGCAATTCTTCATCCTCCCGCTCATCCATTATTCTTTGCTTTTGTTTAGGTGGTCTGTAGGCAGCCCTGTCGTGACGTTGACGAAGCTCTGCATAGCTTGCACTGGTCTCAGCTTTAGTTGGAATGTGATAGCTTGAATACCTCAGCTCTCTTTTTCTTTCTTCCTCTGAACTGACCTGTGCTTCTGCAGTAGAATATCGAAGGGCAGACAGCTCAAAGCGTGGGGGGCTTCTACTTGGTGGGGATGCAGAAAAGCCTAACTCCAGCTCTTCTTCAAGGCGCAGTCTTTCCTCTTCAGTTCTCTTCATGGCTAAGTAGTCATCTATCGGCATGAGCAATTCCTCATCAGACAAGTCGCCAAGTGATCGCCTTCTTGGTCTGTAGTGATATTCATACTCTGGAGATGGGGTACGCCGGCGTGCTGGTCTCACAATTTCAAGATCATCTTGTGTCAGCTTTGGTATGCGCCATTTAGGCTTGTACTGATCAGAAATGCGAGGCAGTGGCATCACATAGAATTGCTCCCACCTGGAAAGACGGATGCGTTTCTGGCGTTTCTGAACAGTCCTCTCAAGTTTTCCTGGCATTTCATACTGGTCTCGCAGCCTCTTGTACCATTTCATGTCTGACAGAGGCACAAAGTGTTTAATATACTGATCTTCCTCAAGAGCAGCGCGCACATGTTTGCGAGGCTCGGGGATCTCATATGGCATACGAAGTCTCCTTTCCTCCTTCTCCTTCTTTTCTTCCTTCTGAATTTCATATTCACCTTTAACGGTCTTTGAGCTAACAGCTGGCTTATATAAGATAGCAGCTTCTCTGAGAGCCTCTTGTGCAGTTTGTGTCAGTGGAACAGCTTCAACCCCAGAAAGTATTTCTGCCATTCGTAAGGTCTTGTCAATTTGCCTCTGTACATGCTTCTCCCGCTCTTCCTCTGTCTTGTACTCACGCTTGACATATTTCAAGCGTTCAACTTTTAGATAAGCCTGACAGCTTGTAGATCCAGCACTGTTTGTAGCAGTAACTCTGTAGTAGCCACTGTCTTCTGGTAAAGTATCTCTGATATGCAAAGCATAATAATCTAAACCTTCATGAATTATATCAAAGTTGGGACCAAAGGACAGAGGTTGACCATCTTTCTCCCATGTCAACGTTGGCTTTGGCACACCAGATACCCTGATCTCAAAACTGACATTTTGGCCTTCTTGACATTCAGCATTTGCCAGCAGTCTTTTAAACATTGGCCTGAGTGTGGCATCTGCTGGAGGGGGATGTGGAATCACAGTCAGCTTAGCTTTGCAGCTGTCTTCGCCATATTTATTGCGTGCCACAATACTGTATTCAGCATCATCCTCTTCAGTGACATTATTAATGACAAGTTGATAAAGACCCTTGTCTGATTCAAAAGTATATTTCTTATCATCATCCCCAGGTTTGATTTTCTGGCCTGATTTGTACCATGTTAAGCGAGGCTCTGGGTGAACTGTTATAGTTACTCCAAACCTGACATTTTCTCCAACATATGCAGTGCGGTTATACAAAGGCAGAGTAAATTCTGGGGGATGCTCTAATAGTCTCATAGTATCAACCCGTCGTTTCACTTTTTTAACAGTTCTGCATCTGTAGTGCTCAGAAATTTCTCTCACACCTTTAACAAAAAGTTCTGCATAAGAGCTGTCCTCACCATAATCATTTACTACCTTGCATCTGTAGGTACCATCATCTGATTTAGAAACGTCTTTGACATACATGGTTGCCACACCATCTTCATATTTGATTTCGTATTTCTCATTGCTTTCTAATTGTCTCATACCGAAGTACCATGTGACTTGTGTGGACTCGTCATAGTTTTCAATCGTACATACATATTTGGCATGGCCTCCTTCTTCTGCAACATTATGCTTTATCTGCCCAGCAATAGGCCCAATGTCTATTGGGGCAACTTTAACTTTAGCCACCGTTATGCCTTTCTGGGATCTAATTGCACCTCCGCAGGAAATGCGGGCTACTGACACAACTGTGTTCCACTCCTTCTTTACTAGAGTTTGATAGTAACGCCTGTGCCTCAAGGTCTTAATGCTTTTAGTGCTGGTCTTTTCTGTCTGCTGTTTTAGCCACACGTGATTAAGCGCTTCAGCAGCTGTCATCCGAGATTTTCTTTCCTTTACTAGTAGGCGATCAATGAAGTCCATGGCTTCGATGCTTATGTCTTTGAATGCTTCATCCTCAAAGCTGTATTCAGCATTTAGAATATTTTCAATAACTTGTTGGTTTGTTTCAGCAATGAAAGGATTAAGGCCACTGAGAAGTATGTATGTTAGAGCACCAACTGACCACATGTCTGTAGCTGTGCTGACCAAGTCATGGTGATGTACTTCAGGCGCATAATATTCAGGAGAAGTGAACTGGAGTCTAAAGCTGTCTCCAGGCCTCAACTGTCTGGCTTGACCAAATTCAACAATTTTAATTACAGAGCTTCTTCTTGTGAAGTAAATAATATTGTCTGGCTTAATATCAAAATGTCCAATGCTATGACGATGTAAAAATTCTAGTGCTTCGCAGACCTGGCGTACGTAACTTACTATTTCTCTTTCATTAAGTTCAAATGAAGCTGTGCTGATTCTTTCAAAGATGTCAACCCCGGAAATAAATTCAAAGATCATGACCAACTCTTCTAGGCTCTCAAATGATTCGTGAAGATACAGGATATTTTGGTGCCTAGCAATGTTTAGGATGGAAATTTCTTTCTTTACCAAAACTTGGTCCGCACCCTTTACTTTGACAAATTTGGCCAGGTAAGTCTTTTTTGAAACTGCCTCAACACAGCGGTGTGCAATGCCAAACTGCCCACGTCCAAGCTCTTCTGCAATCATATATTTGTCATAGAGCTCCTTTGTAGAATAGTGACCTGCTTTAGCTGCCGTAATTTCTCTGGTTTCATCAACTTCTTCATCATAGTTCATTACTCTGGTCTTATCTTCCTTTGTTACAATTGGATCAGTAGGTTCAGAAGGCTGACTTTGGCCAAACTTGTTCTCTGCAATCACACGGAACTGGTAGGTGGTCTTGCCAAATAGATTCACCACTGTGTATCGTGTATCACGAGCTTGTGCAACACGAATCCATCGCTCTGCTGTTGTAGCACGTTTCTCAATAATGTAGTTTATGATCCTGCTTCCACCATCAGTAGCTGGTTCATTCCAGGTTAAGTTGACTGAATCCCTTGAAATGTCAGTTACCTTCAGACCTCTTGGTGGATCAGGCACATCAGCCACATCTAATTCAACTGTTTTTTGATCAATTCCAAATCTATTTTTGGCACAAACAATGTAAAACCCTGCATCTTTTCTGTCAACACCATTTGGGAAAACAAGAGATGTGAATGATCGTGTAACAATGACTTGGTAGTGTCCATTAGTATCGATGAGATCTTGTCCCTTCTGCCATGTGATCACGGGGGGCGGCTTGCCACTGAATGGAATCTTGATGCTTACCACTTCCCCTCGGAGGGCATGAACAGCTCCCATGCCTTCCAAGTTTTTGGGCAAATGAATCTTTGCAGGAACTGGAATAGAAAGAGGAAGAAAAAACACATAACCAAAAGCACATGAGAAGAGCATCAACAGTCTAAATATTCAAAATTAAAATGAATTTGTCTTGATTATCAAGACCCTTCATTCACCTTCAACATCCAGAGAGGCAGTGCCAGACACAGATCCTCCTTGGTTGGTAGCTCTAACTTGATATACCGTGGCATCATCGTCTGTTACATTCGTGATGACCAGCTGGTAATATCCACCCTTGAATTCCTGTATCTTGATCTTTTCTCCATCTGGCATGATTTCTTTGCCCTGTCTGTACCATTTGACAATTGGCTTTGGATGACCAGTGACTTTGCAGACAAATGTGGCATTAGCTTGAAATTTCACATTCAGATTCCTTAGTTCTTCCTTGAAATGTGGAGCTTTAATTGGTACCTCAGATTTTGGAATGACTGGTTCGGATACCTCACTCCACTCGCTTTCACCACCAAGATTTTCACATTTTACACGGAACTCATATTCAAGACCTTCAATAAGATCTTTCACAGAGTAGACTGTTTCACGAATTTCATCTGTTGTTACAGAAATCCACTTGTTTTGTTTTTTCTCACGCTTCTCAAGGTAGTAAGTTCTAATCTTTGCACCGCCATCACTTGCAGGTGGTTTCCATGAGACAACGCAAGAATCCTTTGTGACAGCACTTGCTACTGGCTGGCCGGGTTGTCCTGGTTTTTCTGTAAAGAAATAACCAAGTTCAAAAACTGAAGTGAGCTTGCCTTACTAATTAATTACAGGGTATGCTGGTTTTGGCTGGGGTAGAGTTAACTTTCTTAGCAATGGCTACTATGGGGCTGTGTTTTGGATTTGTGCTGAACACAGGATTGATAATAGAGATGGTTTTGTTATTGCTGAACAGAGCTTACACAGAGCCAAGGCCATTTCTGCTTTTTGTACTGCCATGCTGGTGAGGAAGTTGGGGGTGCCTGGGAAGGTGGGAAGGAGACACAGCCAGGACAGGTGAGCCCAACTGACCAAAGGGATATTCCAGACCATATGACACCATGCTCAGTATATAAAATGGGGGAAGGGTGGGACATTTGAAGTGATGGCATTTGTCTTCCCAAGCCACTGCTAAGTGTGATGGGGGCCCTGCTCTCCTGGAGATAGCTGAACACCTGTCTGCCCATGGGAAGCAGGGAATGAATTCCTTGTTTTGCATTGCTGGTGCATGCAGCTTTTGCTTTTCCCATTAAACTGTCTTTATCTCAACCCAAGAGTTTTTCAGCTTTTACCCTTCTGATTCTCTACCCAGTCCCACTGGTGGGGCAGTGATCAAACAGCTCTGTGGGGCTGGGCTGCTGGCTGGCCTTAAATGAAAACACAGGGGCATACAGACATTGATCTTTTGGGCTCTACTTACCAAATGGAGGCTTTATAAAAACAACTGATGAGACCTCCAGTGCTTCACTAATGCCGTACATATTCTGAGCAGAAACACGGAAATAATAACCTGCATTTTCAGTTAGGTTAACAATTCTACAGGTTGTGCCTGAAATACTTGAAGATACAAGTTGCCATTCTGCTCCTTCCTTGGCTTCACGTTTCTCTATGATATAATTGGTTATCATAACACCTCCATCATCCTCTGGTGGTTTCCAGCTTATCACCACAGAATTCTTCAGTATAGACTCTATAACAATTGGTCCTACTGGTTTATCTGGTTTATCTGTACAAGAAAAAGCACAAAGTTTTTATTTGTTTTTCCAGTCCATATTTGAGAAAATATTCCATAAAATACTAAAAAGAAAATTAATTACCTTGTATTTCCACATTAAGTACAGTGTCAACTGTTCCAAATGTGTTACTGAGCTGTACTTTGTACTTGCCAGCATGAGTCTTGTGCTGGACATTCTTAATAGCAAGGTGAGTATACTGTTCTGTGTTCTCAATAGTAACTGTTTCTGATCCTCTCAAAGGTTTGTTGCCATGGAACCAAGTTATTGCTGGTACTGGCCGGCCAATATAGACAACGTGAAGGCGGAGAGTTCCACCTGCACCTGCATAGTATTTCTCTTTCAGTGGGAAGCCGGGGTGGAACTGAGGAGGAGCCTGCAATAATAGCTTGCCACTAGTTTCAATTTCTCCAACATCATTGGTAGCCATACAAGTGTAGAGACCTTCATCCTCCTGTTCATCTGTCATTACTGTCAGTGTATGATTGCGTCCATCAGACGACATTTTGTACTTTCTGCTTTGTACCAGCTCTTTGCCAAAGCGGTACCATTTAATATCAGGCAAAGGTCTCCCAACAATCTGGCATGTCAGCTGAGCTGCCTCACCCAGTTTAGTTGTAACATCCTGCATTTCTTTTTTTATGGCAGGTGCTTCTCCAGCTGTGACAAAGAAAATAAGAATAAAATAATGATGATTACTATGAAATTTTCCTCTATTACTATATTACTGTAAATTAATTTTCATTTATACTTGATCCTCTTGAGAGACTGTCCTTTGGGACAGTCATGTTAGCAAATATCACGTAAAACAAATAGGCAGCATGTTAAATGCAGCACTATGGTTTATGTCACAGCAAATTACAACAATATTGCAGCAAATGTGACAATGTATTTTTGCTTACATGTTAATTTCGTTTTCACTGCCATAGCAGTCCTTCGGGGTCTGCTGAGGCCAGTCTGATTTTCTGCAAAAACACGGAACTCATATTCTGTGGCCTCTAGTAAACCTCCTACTGTAAACTGCCTGTCCTTGATGCGTTCCTTATTGCATTTTTTCCAGGTGCTTTCTCCAGACTGGCGATATTCAACCCAATAGCCAAGGATCTCTTTGCCACCATCACTTTCAGGTCGTTCCCATTCCAATGTAATGCTGTCCTTAAAGATAGAAGTGATCTCAATTTCTCCAGGTTGGCTTGGTTTGTCTGAAAATTAAAATAAATTAAAACAGAAAATCAGTTTTTCTCTAAATGTCATTAAGCTGCTCTTCAAAAGATCTGTTAATGCAGACATCATCTTACCAAATGGATCCTTGCATACAACTGGTTCAGAAGCAGGACTTGCTTCACTTTCACCAATGTCATTTTGAGCAATGACACGGAATTGATATTCAGCATCTGGAACAAGTCCTGTGACTGTGTACATTGTAGTGGTAATCTGTGTCTTGTTATGCCGGACCCATTTTTCTGTAGAAGTCTCTTTACGTTCAATATAGTAGCCAGTTACACGAGAACCACCATCATCTTTAGGTCTGGACCAGGACAAGTTGACAGAACTCTTTGTAACATCAAGCACTTCAGGTGGGTTGTTTGGAGGCTCTGGCGGATCTGTTAATAATGATAATAATAATAAAAAATAAATAACAGTGACATAGCATTAAAATTTCTGCATATATTGTTGCACTTTTAGATCATAATGTAGTAAATAATTTTTTTTTTTTTTGAGTCTAAAAGAAAACTTACTTAGAGGTGTCTTTGGTACTGCTGGTTCTTCAGATTTGAGAGATTTGCTAATACCGAAATGGTTTTCAGCAGAAACACGGAAGTGATATTCCACATTTTCTTTGAGTCCTTTCACCACTAGTGATGTCCCTTTCACTCTAGAGTCAACAGTGTACCAGGCAGTCTTCGGTACTTCTCTTCTCTCAACAATATAGCCTAGGATATCTGCACCACCATCATCTGTAGGAGGTCTCCAGCTTACTCTGACAGAACGAGCTTGTATATCATCATACTCAAGTGGTCCTTCTGGTGGATTTGGAATGCCAATCACTCTGACTTTAATATACACGGCTTTCTTGCCGCACTTGTTTTCAAGTACCAAATCGTAGGTGCCCGAATCTTCTCTTTCTGCATCTTTGATCACAAGTTCCGTGTGAGTCTCAGAAGTCGCAATCATGGCCCTCTTGCTGATGTCCTGTCCTTCTTTTGTCCATTTGCATACTGGGATGGGCTTACCCTTAATGGGTATTGTAAGCCTGATTACTCCTCCTTGTCTCACCATGAGACCTTCTTGGTATTTTTCATCAAGTTCATAGTCAGGATATTCTGCAAACAAAAATAACATGTCATGCTATGTTCTTCTAGAGATGATATCATACCTGCTTTAGGCAAAGAAAAAAAAAATTATGACTGCTTTCAATAAGGCTTGAAACGTCTTACCAAGCATTTCTGTTATTTTGACTGTTCCTGGCACTTCAGCAGGTTCTCCTGGCCCACCAGCATTGCAGGCTAGCACTCGGAATCTGTACTCTGCACCCTGGGGAAGATGTGTCAAGGTGTATTCCCGAATCTTGGTCGGTGTAGTATTGCATTTGGTCCATTCAAATTGATCAACCTTCTGCATCTCAATTAAGTAGCCAGTAACTTTAGAACCACCTTCATCTTCTGGTGGACTCCAAGCCAGGGAGACAGATGTTCTTGTAGTATCAGTGACTCTTGGATTCTGAGGTTTACCTGGAGGAGCTGCAAGAGAAGATCAGATAGGCAGGTGCAATTTGTTTTTATGAATAGTCAAAAGATGAAATAAATGCTAACTGGCAACTTATGATCTGTAATGAGTCTACAGTGAATTTAAAAAGGAAGACTTTGAATGAAAGATTTTCACAAATATTTTTTTGTTTTCTCCAGTCAGAATCACATTTGTTAATACACCCAGAAAAATTTCCAAATTAGAATTAATTAGAATTAATTCTATCATAATATCATTCCCTTCTACCATCATGTGTTTTGATCATCTTTGTAGGAAATTACTTACCATTTGGATCTCTGGCAACAGCAGACTTGGAAGGACGGCTGGGTTTCCCGGTGCCTCTGGCATTGATTGCTGTGACCCGGTGTTCATATTCTAATCCTTCGACCAACCCAGTGGAACGGTAACGAGTCATGGTGACTGGAACTTTATTTACACGGATCCACCTATCTGCTCTAACTTCTTTGCGTTCCACAATATAACCAGTAATCTGTGAGTCACCATCATCTTCTGGAGGATACCAAGTCAATGTCATGCCATCTCGAGAGATATCAAACACTTCTGGAGTGCCAGGAGGACCAGGAATACCTGTAAAGACATGACATGGAATTAGTGAAGAAAGTGTCAGATGACTTTATACACTAGCGGGATATGGCATATTGTAATATCAGTGATAACAATGTCTTATCAAACTCTTTTACTAGCAGGTACCTAAGTAATTTACAAATCAGGTCAGTAAAAAACTTCTTGTTTTCTAATGGGGTAAAGCAATTTTTCAAGACTTGATGATAGACCTGAGCAGAAAATCCAAGTTTACCATCCACATTCTGCACAGTACATCTTTAATACCTATACAGATTTATGGATGGCATTTTTCCTCTGGAAAATAACACTCCACAAGTGCATCATAATGTGCAATTTTATCTGGAAAAAGGAAGTACCAGCATCTAGAAAATTCTAGTATGTATGTGGATATATAAGCCCATTTAAATATATATCTGTAATTTTAAAGATAGAGAACGAACAAAAATTCAAACTTACGGATTCTGCTCTTGCATTCTATAATTTCAGACTGCAGGTAAGATCCAATTCCAAAGCGGTTTGTAGCAGCTACACGGAACACATATTCTGCACCTTCAACAAGTCTGGTGAACTTAAATGTTGTCCTGGTTACTGACTCTGAAACTGGCAGCCATCCAGGACGGTGAGCATCACGCTGTTCTACCACATACCCACTAAGGGCAGCTCCACCATCCAGCTCAGGGGGCTCCCAGGAGATGGTTACGTAATTTGCATCAACTTCATCAATTCTGATAGGTCCAACAGGTGGTCCAGGCTTGTCTGCGGAAAAAAAAAATAAAAGAAGCTTACAAAACAGGTGCAGAAAAAATCATATTTCTCATGTAAAAGTTTAAATGAAGGAAGGTCATGGACAATTATTTTGATGAACTCTTACCAAGGATTATAACCTTTACTGTATCAGTAACTGTTCCAGTTGTGTTCTTCAGCTCAAGTGTATACTCCCCTGTGTCATGTATGGTGGTCTCACGCACAGTTAGTTTTGCCATTTTGGCAGCAGTCTCCATTTTGATGCGTTCTGATTCTTTTAGTTTAGAACCAGCAAAGAACCAAGATGCAGTTGGAGGTGGTCGTCCTTCAATTGGAATGGCTAATTCAATAGGCTTGCCAGCAGGTACGTGGATTGTCTTCTGAGGTATTCCAGTGAAGTCAATTGTTGGTAGAACTAAGGAAAGCAAATAATTGATATTTTAAATACCGGTTTTGTAACTATCACATTCATTTGCTGTAAGCTTGACCCTATTGTTTTCAACAGTAGACACCTACCTTTTCGGTCTTGAACTGTCACTGCTGTGACAATCTCACGCGGTTCTGACACGCCCTTCTGATTCTGTGCTCTGACCCTGAACAAGTACTGTTCACCTTCATTGAGAGAGATAATGGTATGCTCGTAGACAGTAGGCTTCAATGTCACTACCTTCAACCATCTTTCTGTTCCAGCTTTGCTGGCCTCAATGACATAGCCAGTCAATCTGCTGCCACCATCATGCAGTGGTTTCTCCCAAGCAAGTGTAACAGTTGATTTAGTGGTGTCAATCACTTCGAGTTTTTGTGGTACCATGGGGACATCAGACACCAGTACTGCATCAGATGTTTCACAGCCTTCACCAATGCCATAAATATTTTCTGGTAGTACTCTGAAATAATACAAAGCTCCTTCCAGAAGTCCAGTAACTCTGTAAAATGTCTTGCTGCATTTGGTAGTGACAGTTTTGTAAGCTCTCATGGAAGCTTCACGTTTCTCAATTATGTAATTGTTGACTGGGGCTCCACCGTCAATGACTGGAATGTCCCAAGTAAGTGTCACAGAATCTTTTGATACTTCCTTAACTCTCACTGCAGGTGGTGGACCAGGTGTATCTAAAACAAACAAAAATTTTTTTTTTTCATTTTTGGATCCTTTCATTTTACAGTCAATGACTACTTCAGCATAAAACAAAAATGCTGGGATTGGATTTATAAACTAGCACAGCTCTAGAAATGATGTATTTTCCTTTGGATTAGATTGTTTCTCTGACTTCTCATTCTCATGTTATTTAAAATGCAAACTTCCTTTCATAATGAATGACACATTTCTGAGCAATGAGCATGCAGATTTCTGTAATGCTCATATACAATTGTAGCAGTACTTACCATACACTTTCACAGAAATAGTTGCAGATTTTTTTCCTGATTGATTTTCAGCCTCAATGATGTATTTTCCAGCATCATACCGATTAACTTTATCCACAATAAGCAGAGTGTAGCTGTCTGTAGTATCAATAATACCTCGACTTACAAGGTCAACACCCTGCTTGCTCCATGTGATTACAGGAGCAGGTCTGCCAGATACAGAGACCATTAGGCGCAGGGAACCACCAGCTCTGACTGTAACTGTCTTCTTCAGATCATCAGCAAGCTCAAGTTCAGGTGTTTCTGATGAAGGGTATAAGAAATACAGAATTAGTTAATCTTACAGAAGTCCTAAAGGAAAATACAGGTTCCTTAAAACATATATTAGGTTTTCAAATTACCTATTCTTTCCACAGGTTCTATTTCTGCTGATGATTCACTAAATTCACTCATACCATTCACGTTTGTTGCAGCAACTCGGAATCGGTATTTCTGGTTTGTTTTAAGACCCGTCACGGTGAACTCAACATTCCTCACAGTGGCGGTTGTATGTGCCCGATACCACTGTTCACTACCTTCTTCTTTCATTTCAAGAACATAGCCTAAGAGGTCAGCACCACCATCATATGTGGGCTTTGACCATGCTAAACTGATGCTGTGCATTGTTGTATCCACAACTCTTGGAACCGAAGGTGATGCAGGAGTGTCTTTGAAAAAGAAGAAAATATATTTTATATTGGTGCAGAAAACATTTTACAGTCAAAAACTATTTCCAGACAGCTAATTCCAGGAAATGCATTTAATATTAACTATAACTGGTTTTAAGTTATTTCAATACTATCTAGTTCAATGAGTTTATATGTGGCTATGGGTTTCTTAGTTAAAGTGTCAATGCAAGTTTATGCTCCATTATTACAAATAAAATTAAAACATGTTTTAAGTATAAAAACTTACATGATGGTTCTTTACATAACATGTATTGTGAAGCTTCACTAGGTTCACTGTTTCCAGCAGCATTCACTGCAGTGACACGGAATTGGTACTGGCCCCCTTCCACGAGACCAGTGACTTTCAGTCTGGTGTCATAAATGGTATAATCTCTATTCACTCGTGTCCAGCGCAGACTCTTCCTTTCACGTTTGTCCACAAGATAGTCCTTAATTTCACTGCCACCATCCGACTCTGGTTTCGACCACTGAATAATGACATGCTCCTTGCCGACACCCACTTCTTCAGGAGCACCGGGCTGTGTTGGAATAGCTATTTTTTTAAAAGGTGAGAGAAAAAAAATTTTTTTTCAACACACAACACATTGTTTATCCATGAGAATCATTCCACAAATTCTGATGCAGAATGGAAGGTAGTAACACTCACTGAAAGCATTCCTGGCAATCACAGTTTCTGATTCAAGTGGAACACCTGGTCCATATTTGTTGACAGCTCTCACACGGAAAATGTATTCATTATTTTTAATAAGTTTTGTTACCACCGTTGATAAAGTCTGGCATTCAGCCTCAACAATAACCCAGTGAAGTC
This sequence comes from Peucedramus taeniatus, assembly GCA_013400575.1. NCBI lineage: Eukaryota > Metazoa > Chordata > Aves > Passeriformes > Fringillidae > Peucedramus > Peucedramus taeniatus. The sequence continues at coordinate 344,694 of WBNO01029436.1, forward strand.
TGCTGGTTTCACGCCTTTCTATGATGTAGTGAGTGATTTCTGCACCTCCATCCTCCTCAGGAATGTTCCATGCCAGAGTACATTTCTCTTCTGTTACTCTGCTAATTGTGATTTTGCCTGCACATGGACCTGGTGAATCTGTGTAGGAGTCAAAATAAATGCTGTCATTAGTGTCTAAGGAAAAGCATCTCATTCTTATTTAAAAGAATGCTGATTTTTTTTCAATATACTAAGTATTAATACTAGTCACGGGATACATACCGAGCACTTTGACAATAACAGAAATTTGTTTCATCCCGCTGGCATTTTTAACTGTTAGGGTATATTTTCCACTATCACTTCTGTCACAGAACTTGATAATTGCAATAGCTCGTTTGCTGGTATATTGCAGAGATATCTTTTCACATAGCTCCAGTTCCCTGTCACCTTTGGACCAGAAGACTTTTGGTTCTGGTTTTCCACCAATGGCTGCATCAAGAACAAGATCTGATCCAGCCCTAATGCTCAAAACTTCTCCCTGCAATCTGGCATCAAGTTCAGCCTTTGGTGGTGCTGGAAAAAGAGATTTGAAAAAAAATTACATGACAGTACTAAAAATAGAATATTATGTTTTTAATTGTTCCAAGTAAATATTCCTTACTGTATTCATCTTTGCAAATGACAGCACCAGTTGATTCTGATCCTTTGCTAATCACACCAGCAGCATTCTTTGCTAGTACACGGAATTCATAGGCTTCATCTTCACTAAGAGCTGTCACAGTAAAAAAGTTTTCTGAGACAATGGTATAATTGCATTTCAGCCAACGTCCGTCACCAGATTCATTATATGGTTTGCGCTCAATAATATATCCAATTATTTTGCTTCCACCATCATAAAGTGGAGGTGACCAGCTCAGTGACACTGTAGATCTGGTGACATCGGTTACTTCTGGTCTTCCTGGTGGATCTGGAGGAATAAAGCAGAAAAAATGAGAAATGCAATCCTATTTTAGCTTAAGTAACAACATAACTCTGAAAGTAATACTTACCAACTGGATTTTGAGCCACTACAGGTCTGGAAGCTTCACTAGCTTTGCTAACACCTGCAGCATTTAGAGCATAGGTTCTGAATTGATATTCTAGGCCTTCTACCAACCCTGTGACTTTATAGTTGCAGTCACAGCATGGTACTTTGTTCTCCTTCACCCAAAGGATGGTGTTGCGCTCCTTCTTTTCCACCCAATATCCAATGATTTTGCTGCCACCATCATGATAGGGCTCCTCCCAGCGAATGGCCATGGCACTTGCAGACACAGAATAGACTTCTGGCCTTGAAGGTGGGCTTGGTGGGACTAAACATGATAAAGGTGGGGAGGAAATGTTAGTAATTATAAATACCTCAGTCAGAAGAAAAGAACAAATTTTGAGAAGTGTTTCACTTACCAAATGGATGCTCAGCAACTACTGTTTTTGATTCAACTGGCTTGCTGACACCAAATCTATTTTCTGAGCTTACTCGGAAACTGTACTCTTGATATTTTGTGAGATGACTGACTTTGATCTGTGTGCGTTTCACACTGGAATTCACCAGTTGCCATGCTGTTGTGCCAGATTCTCGTTTCTCTACAATGTAGTTTGTAATGTCACTGCCACCATCATCTTCAGGTTCTTTCCAGGTCAACACACAGGACTCAGCAGATACAGACGATATTTCAATTGGGCCAGTGACAGGACCTGGCCTTCCTATGACTACCACTGTGACAGTAAATGTTTTTACACCAGCAGTGTTCTCAAGTGTGAGGTAGTATTTACCCGAGTCACCTCTCATACTGTCTTTTACAGTCAGCGTGGTTCGGTCCTTTGTTGTCTTGATGGTCACTCTTTCAGTTTCCTTCAGCCTCATCTCCTCAAGTTTCCATGTCACTTTTGGAGCTGGGCGCCCACTGATTGGTATATCAATAGTAAAGGTGCTTCCAGCCTTGCATGTTATAAGCTGTCTGCTTATGTCACTGAGATCTGCTGTTGGTTCAATCTGTGGTTCCTTAACAATGACAGAAGAGAAAGCTTCTCTTGGCTCGCTGTAGCCAGCATCATTCTTCGCCTTGACCCGGAACTCGTATTCCGTGTTCTCCACAAGGCCTTCAACAGTGAAAGTAAGTTGCTTGGTTTGTCCAGCTCCAGTCCAGGAGTCAGATCCTTTTTGTTTCATTTCAAGAAGGTATCCAGTAATACGGCTACCACCATCATGATCAGGTTTAAGCCAAGCTAAAACTACAGAAGATTTGGTTGTATCAACAATATCTAGTCTCTTAGGTGGAGCAGGTTCTTCTGTGGCCACAACTGGTTCTGTTAATTCACAGGGTTCACCTACACCATATTCATTTTCTGCTGATACTCGGTAGTAATATGGCATACCTTCTGCTAGATCTGTGACCTTAAAGATTTGTCGGGTGCATTTTGAACTCACTACTTGCCAGCTACGACGACTTGCTTCACGTTTTTCCACAACGTAGTGGTGGATACGAGAACCTCCATCTAGAACAGGAGCATCCCACATTAAAGTAATAGATGTTCGAGTCACATCTTTAAATGTAATAGGACCTGGTGGACCAGGTGTGTCCAAAACCTTGACAGTAAATGTAATAGACTTGCTTCCACTGTTGTTTTCCACAGTAAAGACATACTTGCCAGCATCATTTCTATTGCATTCCTCTACAGTCAATGTGCTGAATGAATCAGTTGTTTGAATGTCAGCACGCAAACTAAGATTAGCATCTGCTTTGGACCACACTGCAGTAGGAACTGGCCTTCCAGAGAAGGCAGTAAATAGACGAATGCTTGCACCTGCTCTTACAATATGAGTCTGCTTGAAGTTTGCATCAATATCAATTTCAGGTGCAGAAAGCCTGTCCACTGTTTGGACTGAAGCAGGAACTTCGCAACTTTCTCCTCTGCCAGCACCATTGACAGCACTAACTCTGAATTTATAGTGTTCTCCTGCTTCCAAATCAACAACGGTATATTTAGTAGCAATAACAGTCTCTGCATTGACTTTCTGCCATGCTTCAAGATCAGCTTTGCACATCTCAATGATGTACCCAATTATTTCCATGCCTCCATCAAAAACTGGCTTTGTCCACTCTAAGCTTACACTAGTCTTTGATGTGTCTGTCACCTTTACAACATTAGGAGCACTTGGTGGGCTGACTGGTTCTCTGCATTTAATCAGCTTTGAAACATCACTTGGAGGTCCAACCCCTGCAGCATTTTCAGCCATGACATGGAACTCATACTCATTGCCTTCAATAAGGCCAGTTACTCTGAATCTGTTCTCAGTAATGGGCCTCTTACTGGATACTTTGACCCAGCGCATGCTCTTCTTTTCTCTTCTTTCAAGAATGTACTCATTTATCTCGCTTCCACCATCTGACTCTGGTCTTGCCCATGTGAGTGTGATACTGTCTCCTGTTACATTGGTAGGCTCTGGAGTTCCTGGTGCATCAGGGAGAGCTAAAAGAAAAAAAAATGTCATTAGAATGACAAGATGGTAACTCCGTGGATATTTGTGCAGAATGAGGTGGAAACTTACTGTAAGGTATTTGTGCGATAACTGGATCGGACTCCAATGGTCTGCCAACTCCAAATTTGTTCACTGCAGAGACACGGAACTGATACTCATTGCCCTTAATTAATTTAAGTGCCGTATAGCTGCAAGCTTCACATTTATCTTCAATTAATGCCCAAGCAATCCTGCTGGTTTCACGTTTTTCAATTATGTAGTGAGAAATAGAAGCACAACCATCATTAGCTGGAGGCTCCCACCATAATGTGACTTTTTCTCCAGTGATGTTTGTGAACCGTATTGGTCCACCAACTTTTCCTGGTGTGTCTGCAATTTCAAAGGTTCAGAGTTATAATTTGCTGACACTTAGAATAAAATACTATTTTAAAAAAAGCATGCTGAAAGTGCTTGGTGCAGTACCTTGTACTCTGATGGTAATATCTTCTCGTTTAGTGCCTGATGCATTTTTGGCTTCTACTGTGTACACTCCACGGTGTTCCCGGACAGCATCTCTAATGAAGATTGTACTATATCCAATAGCTGTAGTTATTTCTATATTCATAATTTTATCAATCTCTTTACCATCCTTAAACCATGTCACCTTAGGTACTGGACGTCCTTTGATTAGAGCTTTAAGTCTAATGCTCTCTCCAGCTTTAACAGTAAGGCCTTCAAAGTGTTCAGCACCAAATTCAATTGTTGGAGCAACTAAAAAAGGAAAATATAAATCAATTTCCATATAGCTAAATATTTTTGTGATACTCTTCTAAATGTACTAATTATAAAAGTCTGTGATACATAAAATGATTTCACTTAAAAAATGGCATTCTTTAAATAGCAGTTATTATAGTCATGATAAACTTATTTTTCCTGTAAGTATCCATAAGTGCATCATATATATATTTGCACATATATAAAGGTGAAAGGTACTGTTAATATGTGGTGTTAATAGTACGCCAAGCAACCTGAGGCACACTTTAATTTTGAAATTATTCAGTGCATCGGAATATTATAGTCCATGCCTCCTTTCCAGCTTTGCCACTGCTGCTTATCCAAGAGCAATGTAGAGTGCCATGTTTTTCAGCAATTGATTATGTATGTCTGCCAGATTTGGGCCTTTAATTTAGACCTTCCCACCTTGGAGTATGAACATAAATGTTCTGAATTGACTGGGAGGACCTCAGTCACAAGTTCTTTGCCCCTTGACTTCCCACTTCCCATCAGTACAGCCAGAAACTCTGTCTGGCTTCAATACCCAAGCAAAAAAAATTCTTACCGTTTTCGTCTCTGGTCATGATATAGCCTGAAGACTGTGAAGGTGGGCTGATTGTACCAATAGCATTTCTTGCAAGTACTCTGAATTCGTATCGGTCACCTGGACTGAGCCCTGTAACTGTATATTGGCACTCACTGACATCAGTGAAGTTACACCTGAGCCAACGGTCTGCACTTCCTTGCCGTTTCTCAATGCTGTAAGCCACAATCTTACTGCCTCCGTCACGCAGGGGAGGGTTCCATTTCAGGGTGATTGTTTCCCTAGTGACATCAATGTAATCAGGAGTACCAGGTGGGTCTGAAAGGAAAATAATGAGGATTCATTTTTATTAGTGCTCACAATAGTCTACAAGAACAAAATTTTCTTGGATGAGTGATTAATCATTCACTTACCCACTGGAGAGACTGCCAAAGTAAATTTGCTTGGCTCACTAGCTCGGCTTAGACCTGCAGCATTTTCAGCATATACTTGGAATTGGTAATCCAGGCCCTCAAGCAGTCCAGTAATCCTGTATTCTCTGTTAGATATTAATGCAACATTAACCTTCTGCCACAAAATACTGTTTCTTTCCTTCTTCTCAACATGGTATCCCATAATCTCTGAACCACCATCATAAACAGGAGCATCCCAAGAAATGGTCATTCCATCAGCAGTTACGTTGTATACAATAGGTTTGCCTGGGGCACCTGGTGGTTTAAACTGGTGCTTTACCACAACGTCAGCTGAGACAAGAGGTGGGCTCACTCCGTATCTGTTTTCTGCACGAACTCTAAACTGATATTCAGTATCTTTAACAAGGTTTGGTACTTTGAAGGTTGTTCTTGCAGCACTTGAACACACCAGCTTCCAGTTCATTTGTGATGTTTCTCTCTTCTCAATACTGTAGCCAGTAATTTCTCCTCCCCCGTCATCATCAGGAGCCTCCCATGACAAAACTACACTATCTGCTTTGATTTCATCTATTCTTAAAGGTGCTTTTGGCCTAGATGGAGGACCAAGAGTGATTACAGTGATTGTGAATGACTTTCTGCAGACTACATTATCAAGAATTAAAGTATATTTGCCACCATGCTCCTTTTTCACATTCTTGATACTTAAACTTATCTTGTTTTCAGTTTTCTTGAAACGAAGAAGTTCTGTTTCTTTAAGAGGGAGGTTGTCCTTGAGCCAGCTCATTGATGGATTAGGTTTACCTTTATAGGGCAATTCAGCGTGCAGGTTATGTCCAATTCTTACTGCAATCTGACCTCCAGGAATATCAGAAAGGTCAGCCTCAGGTGTTATTATAAGTTCTTTCACAGTAATGGGTCCAACAGTAACAGAGTCACTCATGCCTTTTTCATTTTTAGCAAAAACTCTGAATTCCATGACAGAAAGCTCTTTAAGTTTGTCAGCTACAAATTCACAGCTCTTGCTTGTGCCTGCATATGTCCATTCCTTCTCTTCCTGAAGTTTCTTTTCAATAACATAGTCTGATATAATGCTACCACCATCATAGTCAGGTTTGCTCCACTGCAATTTAACAGAACTCTTTGTAGAGTCTTTCATGGCTAGGTCTTTTACAGGTCCAGGTACGTCTGCAGCTTTCACTGGTTCAGTTGTCTCACAAGGCTCACCCAGTCCAATTTCGTTTTCAGCAAGAACACGGAAAAAGAATGCAGTCTTTTCTGACAGGTTAGTCAGTTTAAAGGTGGTATGAGAACACTTTGTTGTAACAGTTGACCAGGCCCTCTTTGTAGCATCTCTTTTTTCAACAACATAATTTGTTATTTCAGAACCACCATTGATGAGAGGTGGCTCCCATACCAGTGTAACTGTGCCACGAGAAACATGCTTGAGCTGCAGCTTCTGGCATGCAGAAGGTGTGTCAAGTACTTTTACATTCACAAATGATGATTTTGCTTCTCCAACTCCATTTTCAATCGTAAGAACATATTTTCCTGTATCATTTCGTGTAACTTGAGGAATAATAAGTAGTGTAGATGATTCTGTGTTTTGGATGATATATCTTTCATCAGTCCCAAGATTCTTGTCGCCCTTTCTCCATGTGACTGTTGGAGGAGGTCTTCCCTTGAATGGAATCATTATTTCCACATCTTCACCCGCTTTAGCGACAATAGATGTCCGAAGAGCAACATCCAGATCAATCTCTGGTGCCACTGTGGAAGTAAATTAAAAATTAATAATGCATACCTGGCATGTAAAATAAGAAATGGTTTNTAAATCACAAAGAAATACAGTACCAAGAATATCTTTAGCTTGAACGGGTTCCATCATTTCAATAGGCTCTCCTTGTCCAGCACAATTCATAGCAGATACACGGAAATAATAATTAACACTTGGCTGAAGGTGGGATACAACATATTCAGTTGTTCTCACTTCTCCCTTGGTACTGACTACAGTCCATTCTTGCTCTTCACCTTCCCTCTTCTCCACCACGTAGTGGGTAATTGGACTTCCTCCATCATAAGCAGGTTTAATCCAGCCAAGGGTAACAGATGTCTTGGTTGTATCCACAACTTTCAGCTTTGTTGGTGTGCCTGGCTTATCTGTAAATGATAGTTTATGGGGGAAAAGAACACCAATCAGAATCCAATTAATTGTAATAGGAAGAAAATCTGCCCTCAATTATGTTGGCACAATCCCACCCCAACTACTCATTTTCCATAGGAAGAAATGCACATTGTATCTTACCAATAGGATCTGCAGCTTTGTAGAAGTCAGAAGCCTCAGAGAACGGACCTGGTCCAGCTGCATTGACGGCACAAACTCGGAAATGATATTCGCTGTTTTCAGTCAGACCTGTTACTTTCTGTCTGGTGTCCCGAATGGTTTCTTTAGAGACCTTGAACCAACTCAGACTCTTCTTGTCACGTTTCTCCAGAAAATATCCTGATATTTCACTGCCTCCATCAACAGTGGGCCTACTCCAGACAACAGTCATAGAATTCTTGGTTATCTTCGTGACTTCTGGTGTACTAGGTGGTCCAGGTGTAACTGAATAAAAAATCATATGTCAGTAAATCAGTGCTACTTACAAATAGTACACAAAACAAGCTGCATAAGTTATTTTATAAAACTTATTTCTTACCAAATGAATTTTTAGCTATAACAGGCTCAGATTCCAGTGGATCACCAATTCCAAACTTGTTCACACCACGGACACGGAACACATATTCATTTCCTTTGATGAGTTTTGTTGTAGTTATGATACATCCCTCCAGTTTTTCAGAAATTAAAGACCATACAACCCGACTTGTTTCCCGCTTTTCAACAACATAGTGTGTTATAGGTGCACCACCATCATCTGCTGGTGGGTCCCACATTATTGTAATCTTTTCAGCAGTGACTGTCTTAAACTGTATGGGTCCACCCGGGGGTCCTGGCTTGTCTGTGGAAGGCAGAAGAAAGAAGATGTTAAATATCCATTACTGAATTATTGTTTAATAGTAAAATACAGTTGCATCTCAAGACTTACCAAGTATCTGTACTCTA
>WBNO01029438.1:3097-18711 GCA_013400575.1 Peucedramus taeniatus
GAGAGGAGAGGAGAGGAGAGGAGAGGAGAGGAGAGGAGAGGAGAGGAGAGGAGAGAAGAGAAGAGAAGAGAAGAGAAGAGAAGAGAAGAGAAGAGAAGAGAAGAGAAGAGAAGAGAAGAGAAGAGAAGAGAAGAGAAGAGAAGAGAAGAGAAGAGAAGAGAAGAGAAGAAGAGATTTAATCACATGGTGTTTGCAGGCTGGCTCTGCAGTCCAACCAGCCCCTGCACTCGTGTGTGCAAGGGCCAAAGCTGAGGCTGGACAGGGGGGCAGATTTTTAAAATCAAAATCCTGTGTTATTAAATTATTGAACCTTATTGCTGCCTCTATCCTCTAACCAGTCTGCACATGCTCCTGTTTTGGGGGGAAATCATTCTTCCAGGGAACAGGCAGTAGCTCAACTCTTATATTAACTTTCTGATGCAGGGGAAAATTAGTAAAATTTTTATAAACCTGAGAAAGAAAAAGGTATAAAAATTACTGCAGAGTGGCCACAGGCTGTCAGCTGTCACCAACTTCCACTTCACTGCTGTGCTACGATGGTTATAAACCTGAAGTGTAAAGTGGAAATTCATCCACAGACAATTTACTTTTCCCCAGCAGAATATTGCATGATCTTCTGGCTAATCACATAATTCAACCCTCATGTATTCAGAAAGCACTCAGAAATCAGGAGAATGCATTCAGAACGTTCACTGTGTGGAACATTTCGTTGCCCAAACATCACAATATAAATTCAAGCAAGTAGCTGCCAAAAGGAAAAGTTAGAACAGAAATTCCTTAATGATTGACTAAGGAGAGACTCATCACCAAGGTATTAAGTAATTCTTAGGGGAAAGTGAATTAGAATTGCAGTGTATGATGTATTAATTATTTGGTGGCAGTTGAAGAAAAAAGCTCGGGTTTTAAGGACATGAGGTTAGAACACAGCTGGAGGAATTTAAACCATTATATAAATTTACTTTTTAAATGTGCAAAAAGGGAAACCTCCTGAGTTTCACTGGGTCCTGCAAACAGAGCAAAATGGAACAAAAAGTTTTACTCATCTGCAGTTCATTTTTGTCCCAAATTCCCTTTTTAGAGCATTCTAGCTGTGTGTTCATCTGGATTGTACAACAGCCTAAAGAATGATACCAGCGTCACTTCAGCAAGAAATGCCCCAACCACCATTTCCCCCAAATTTCTCTAATTAAACCATTTCTCCAGGGGTTTGTTGGCTGTTTTCCCTCTCTCAATTTTTTCAGCACCAAAACACAGCTCTGAGCATCATCTCTGCATCTCAACGAGCTCAAGCCCTGCAGGATCCCCACCCCCAGCAAACTGGGGGAGGAATTTTTTTAATAGAAAAATAGGAAAATCCTCTGGAGAGGGGCTTTTCCTGGGGGATCATTTTCAGAGAGCAGAAGGAAGCCAGGAGGTCCCTTCCAACCAAACCATTCTGGGATTCTCTAAGTGCCTCTGCATGAAATATTCCAGGAGGGCACAAGACAGAAAAACAGTGGCACCATCCCAAAAAAAAAAAAGGGGCACCAACCCAAAAAAAAAAAAAAAAAAGGAAACAGAGCATTAATGACACCATCCCCAAAAAATGTGTGTCTTGTTTTGATCAGTGAGTAAAGCAACAATCACCTGAGGCTTTCAAAGCACTTTACAAATATTAATCCTCAGGAGTTTGCCCATCTTAACTTTCTGTATTCTAGGGGAAAACATCAACAACACCATCACAAAAAAAGCCCAAACAAACAAACAACCAAACCAAACCAAACAAAACAAAAAACCAAAACCAACCAACCAACCAACCAAACAAAAACAAACAAAAAAAAAACCAACCAAAAAAAAAAAAAAAAAACCAAAAAAAGCCCCCAACAAACCCAAAAAACCCCAAAACAACAGGGATTGAATTATTCCCTACTGGAAAATGGAAATGAAAGTACAGAGCAAATAAAGCAGGGTTTCCCAAACACACACTCTGAAGTGCCAAGGGATCTGGATTGTGGATCAGAAAAATATGGGACTGGCTAGATCAGAGATTAATTTATGCCTGAGAGCACAGACCTGAGTGTGGGGGACTCCTGACACAGAAACCCCAGTGAGGATGGAGTCCAGAGGCAAAGAGATGAATCAGAAATGTGAAATAAACACCCCAGGAACCGCACTTGATCATAATTTACTCTTGGAAATAACACTCTCTCGTAATGTGTCTGTACATGTATGTATACAGGTATATTTTATATAAATATCTAGAAAATAACCCAAGTCCCACAGACACGGATACAGCTGCAGCCCCAGGGCCTGAAAACCCAGAGATTTTCTTGTGACAGTCACACCCTCAGATGTTTTGATATGAAAATGTCTCCTTTCAGTCCCCAGAAAGGAAGTGGTGATTTTGATTTTCACAACCACAGAGCCTGCAAGGAACCTGTGGGGCTAAAGCCAAAGAACATTTCCCCACAGGGCAGCAGTCAGGGACTGCAAAATCCTGAACATGACAAGGGGGGTTGTGTTTGTATGGCAGATTTCACCCATGAAAAGGAGGCAGAAAAGGACAAAAAAGTCCACAGAGAGACTCACTGCAATCCATTCCCTGTCTCAGCTGTGATCACAGAATCATGGTGATGCCTCAGGTTTGAGCTTTTCTATTTTTCAGATTCTGTGCTGCTTTAGTGTGTGGGTCTGGGATTCACATGAGGGGATGCTGAGCTCTCTGCACAGAGCAGGGAGACAAAACAATTCCTTCTCTAGCTGGGGACCAAGGACAAAGGATCCAGATCTCAGGCCCAAGAGCACAAACAACTCGGAATGAAGAGAGAAAAACAAGAAGGATGGGACTGCATGGGCTGGAGCTGGAATTGCACAATGAACTCCAAGATGCAAATGGAGCAGAACTGATCAAAGTGAGAGACCCCGTGGCCGCTCGTGCATTTTGGGACCATTTTGGTTCACCTGGGGTGCAGCCCTGGCTGGGCTCTTGTGCTGCCCAAGGTGGATCCATTGAGGCCTTTTAATAAATCCCTACTTTATTCTTTAACTCTGTCCAGTCTCTGTTCTACCTCAGCCTTCACAAGGCATCAGTGGAATGGTTTAGGTGGGAAGGAACCTTGGAGAACATCTGGACATGGCAGGGACACCTTCCACTGTCCCAGGTTGCTCCAAGCCCCATCCAGCCTGGCCTTGGGCACTGCCAGGGATCCAGGGGCAGCCACAGCTGCTCTGGGCACCTGTGCCAGGGCCTGCCCACCCTGCCAGGGAACAATTCCTGCCCAATATCCCACAAAAATTTCCCCTTTTCCAGAGGGAACCATTCCCTGTGTCCTGTCCCTCCATGCCTTGTCCCCAGTCCCTCTCCAGCTCTCCTGGAGCCCCTTTAGGCCCTGCCAGGGGCTCTGAGCTCTCCCTGGAGCCTTCTCCTGTCCAGGTGAGCACCCCCAGCTCTCCCAGCCTGGCTCCAGAGGGGCTCCAGCCCTGGGAGCATCCCTGTGGCTCCACGGGGTTTATCCCTAATTAACAGGGTAATTAACAGGGTTATTAACTCAAACAGCCCCGAGGTTCCTCACTCAAGAGGAACAGAGCCCATCCCAGCAGCCCGGGTGACGCAGCTGAGCTGGAATGTCCTGGCACAGAATAATTAAATCATTAACCCCCCTTCCTTGGCGTGAGACAATCTCTGCTAATTTAAATTGAATTCTCTACTCATTTACTAAGTTTAATTACTAAATTTAAATTAAATTACTAAATTTAAATTACTAAATTTACTAAATTTAAATTAAAAGAGGATAATTAAAATTTATCAACCATTATCAATTATTATTACTATTAAAAATTATCAACTCTAAAGTAACAATTCAGTATTATAATACTTAATAATTATATAATTTCACATATATTATTAATTATGTATATCATCTTATTAATTCCTAATTACTATAAATTTCTTCTTCACTACATAATTTTTACTCTTGTTTCCTTATACTCATAACAAAAAAATATTAATAATAACAACTTATGTCATTATATTACATATCTCTATACAATTTTACAAAACAAAACTAATCAATATTTTATTTCTCATGTCAAGACCCATTCTCCACTTCCAAGATTTTAAAAAAATCCTCCAATCCCAAAAAAACCCCATAAGTTTGCTCGTGTTTTAACAAGCACAAAATCCAAATAAACTTCAATAAAAAATATAAAACTCACACAGGATTTGAGACCTTGGAAAAGGCTCCCAAACTTAGGAGCTAGAAGTGAGAATGTGCATTTGTAGTTTAAAAGCAGAGACATGTTAAGCTAAGTAGAGGAAAGTTTAGAGTTTTAGGGTTTAAGATATAAAAAAATAACAGTATTTACAAAGGCAACAAAAAGTTTTAGAGTGTAGTATTCTAAATTTGTGTGTGCTACTCTAAATTTGTGTGTCATAACATGATTGGCTAAGAAAATTTACACTGCAGCATGAGTCCATAAGATGAAATATTTAAGGATTGGGTCAAAAGCATAAATATCCATTTTGGCAGTGTTTTATTAGTTAATAAATCCTTAAAAGGTCTGTAACTAAAGGTCTTGTGACCTTCTGAGCCTTGTGGTGAAGATGTGAGCTGAACTCACCCTTCCTGCCTGTATAAAAGATAAAAAAAAAAAATAAAATTGCAGCACCTAAGACAACCTGGAGGTCCCATCTCTAATTCATTCAAAATTAAAAAAAAACCCACCCCATCCGGGGTAACAGATTATTTGGATCCTTTTGGGGTTCCTGGCACTGCAACAGCTCAAAATTTAGTGTTTTTTAACTAATATTAGATAATGAGACTTAAAGATGCGATTTCTATTTAAGTGCTTCCACCTCACTTTATAAGTTTTATACTTTATCAGTTTTATAGTCACTTTATAAGATTAAATAATAATAAATTATTATAAATTTATAATTTATAAATAAATTATAAGATTAAATAATTCAATGCTGAATTTTGACTCCAAATTTCAGTAGCCAGGTATAAACCTCTGGGAAAACAAAGTTTTCGGATTGTTACAAAAAAAATTACTGCACTTTTTACCTAAAACCAAGTTGGGATTTTTAAATTTTTTTTGGGGGGGGGATAGGGGGGTGTTTTAAGGGTTTTTTTTTGTTTGTTTTAATTTGAGATATTTTGTTTTGTTGTTGTTTTTAAGATTTTTACATTCTGAGCAGCATCTATGCTGGGAGGAAGGAAACTGTTGAGAACAGCAATGGTAAGAATCAAAAAGCACTTTTGCTGCTCCAGTACAATTTGAAACATGAATTATCTGGTTTACAACTCCTCACCTTCCACAATTACCTCTAATAGTGGCAGCACACAAGACAATGCTTTTAAATTCAAGTAATTCCATTTATTAGCACGACAAGCAGCAGTTCTGCCCTTCTGAGTGCTTTCTGCCTGGCAGGAATATCCAGAGCACAGAATCATGGAATGGTTTGGGTGGGAAGGGACCTGCTCATCCCATCCCACCCCTGCCATGGCAGGGACATCTTCACTGTCCCAGGCTGCTCCAAGCCCTGTCCAGCCTGACCTTGGGCACTGCCAGGGATCCAGGGGCAGCCAGAGATGTTGGGAGTGATCTTATGGAAACTCCCAGATTTTCCCATAAATCCTATTCCAAAAGGAAAACATGGACCCTAACAGATCTCTAAGTTACACCAGGAGGAGCAACAACTTTGCTTTTGTAAGCCCAGCTCAGGTCAGAGGGGTGCAGGTCAATGTGACAGAGAAGGTGCTTAAAATATGAGGGTGAACTTTGCATTTCTGGTTTGAGGGGAGGTGTTTATTCTGTATTTTTCATATAGAAAAATCTACATTCTGAATGCAAGCAGCTGTGAGAGCTGGACAGCCTGCAGGCCAGCCCCACGTTCTTCAAGGGGCTTAAAGAAATATTCTGTGGAGGATATTTCACCTTCCTGGCAGGTGGAAGTCTTCTAACAATGCTGCACATCTGTCACATTAAGGAGAATAAATATTTGCTAGGAAGAAGGAAGCTCTGAAGACCAGCCTGGTGACCAGGAGCCATTATTTCTCTTATTATTTGTATCTATTAAAGAAAAATTTCTTCCCGTGATTGGTCATTTAAGGTTGTGAATATTTGAAAAGATCTGCATTTCATCTCTTTGGGGTGAAGGGTGGGGGTTTGAACAGCACAAGAAATTGTTTAAATGCAAGACAAATTAGACAGAACCAGTCCATGTGCACTTATTCCCATCTTCCCCCACATTTCACAGCCCAGAGGTGGATTTTGAGTTGTTTTTTAGACTGGACCATCCCAGACAGCTCAGGGAAGGAGGAGAAAAATATCCTTGCACAGAGCAGCGAGGTGACAGCGCTGACAACAGCAGCTCCAGCACACTGAGAACCTGAGCTTATCTCCCAACTGCTTCCTCCCAGCTTATCAGAGGCTGCACAACCTCCCTTTACTGCCCAAACAAGAGCCCTGGCTAACAGAAAATATGAGACTGCTGGTTAGAAAGGCCCCAGAGCTGGCTGGAATATCCAGATCTCTGCAGAACCCATCCTTGTTTCCAGGCCTTATTTCCCCTGAGCTGCAGAGAGAAAGGTCATTGTCCACCTCACCACAGCTCCAGGTGCCTCCTGCTCCAGCCTGGGCTCACAGAATCCCAGAAGATCCTGAGCTGGATCCCTCAGGGATCATCAGTGCAGCCCCTGTCCCTGCCCAGACACCCCAAGAACCCCACCCTGAGCATCCCTGAGAGCGCTGTCAGCGAGGCTGGAGAGGGGCTGGGAACACAAACCCTGAGAGGAACCACTGAGGGAGCTGGGGGTGCTCAGCCTGGAGAAAAGGAGACTCAGGGCTGCCCTCATCACTCTGCACAGCTCCTGAAAGGTGCCTGTGCTCAGCTGGCCTTGGGCTCTTTCTCCAGGCAGCACTGACAGAACCAGAGGTCACAGTCTCCAGCTGCTCCAAGGGAAAGGTTGGATATCAGGAAAAAGTTTTTTACAGAAAGGGTGATAAAGTTCTGGGACGTTCTGCCTGGGGAGGTGCTGGAGTCACCATCCCTGGGTGTGTTTAACAAAGCCTGGATGTGGCACTGGGGGCCAGGGTTCAGTTGAGGTGTTGGGGCTGGGCTGGACTCGATGATCTTGGAGGTCTCTTCCAACCCAGTGATTCTGGGAATTCTGGGAATTCTGTGAATTCTGTGTTCAAACACTCCTGGAGCTCTGGCAGCCTTGGGGCCGGGACCATTCCCTGGGGAGCCTGGGCAGTGCCCAGCACCCTCGGGGGGAAGAACCTTTCCCTGAGCTCCATGCCAAGGCCTGGCCCAGCTCCAGCCCTTCCTGGGCTCCTGTCCCTGTCCCAGAGCAGAGCTCAGCCCCCGAGGAGCCTCCCCTCAGACCCTTCCCCATGTCTGTATCCCTGAGCAGGCTGGAGAGGTTTGGCAGCAGTGAGGAGCAGGCTCAGGAAGGACACACTGCTGTCCCCACACTCCCAGCACAGCCCTGCTCATCCCTGTGGTCACACAGTTCTGTCCTGGGCACTGGAGACACTGGTGAGATGTCAGATTAAACCCTTTTCTGACCCAGAGATGGGGCAACTGAGAGGTGTTTTTAAAACTTTTATTCTATTTTCAGTCTCATGTGAAGGGTGAGACAATGCAGATGTTACAGTTCACACCACCACAATCAGAAGCCAACTATTTCCTAATTACAGTACACTGTAAGCATTTCTTTCTGTCAGGCTATTTTCTACAAATACATTTCCTACATTGAGACCCTGTCCCACCGTGGTCATGAAGTGATGGAGAAAGAAATGCCACTTGCATTTGGAGTTCCTGTGCCTTGTTAAGCAGCCTAGCTCATACACCAAATAAAGGATAATTAATAAATCATCCAATTTTGAAACTGTCCATTACCAGCCAATAACTGCACCCATCCTAGGTACCATCAGCACTAAGCCAACCCACACATCATCAAGCATCAGCTCAGCTCAGGATCAGATCTTGGAGAAAGCCAAGAATGGAACAGAAGAAGAATCCCAGAATGGTTTGGGTTGGAAAGGACCTTAAAGTTCATCCTGTTCTGCCTCCTGCCACCTTCCACCAGACCAGGGTGCTCCAAGCCCCTTCCAGCCTGGCCTGGAACACTTCCAGGAAGCCTCAGCTTCTCTGGGCAGCCCATGCCACAGCCTCATCACTCACACAGAGAATAATTCCTTCCTGATATTTCATCCAAACCTCCCCTCTTTCAGTTTAAAGCCATTTCCTTTCACATGAGTTGAAGCTCCATTCCAACAGCACCTAAAACATGAGAAATTGTGTGTGCAAAAGCATCATCAGATGCTCAGGCATTCCAGAAGACACTCATCCATCACAAATAACCCTCACAAATCAGGGGAACACAGTAACTCCCACCAGCATTGCACTGAGGCCATCACTGTATTGCTGGATATCTCTGGATGATAATAATACTAAAAATTCAGTGCTCAGTGCCCTGGTCTCTCCAGTCACTGCCTTAGGGGGAAGAAAGGTCCTTGTCCAGTGTCCCACTGTGTCCCTGCTCAGCTGCACAAGGGCAGGGGCAGTGCAGGGTTTTACCTGTCAGGGTGAGGCTGCTTTATCTAAAGCCTCCAGGACTCCCAGACACCAGAGGTCAGAAGAACGAGAATAACTGATATAATTCCCTGGGCAGGGTGAATGTTTAATCAGCTGTGTGTCAAGCCAGAAATTCTCCAGAACACTTCCAGGGTTGTCATGGTGGCAATGGGATCTTAAGCTGATACTAAGGAACAGTCTGACAATGACTAACCAGGTGGTTGTTAAGGAAATTGCTAATTCTGCTGAGGTTGTTTGCCTATAATCATTCCACCCCTGCTTTTTCCCCTTCTCTCCTCTTCCCCTGGTGCTTCTTGTCAGTCTTAACTAGTGACACCTCCAGAAGAGGCATCCTTAACTACAGGCTCCATTCAGCAGGACCCTTTGCCTGGTGGTAACCTCAAAGAACCACCAGCCACGTAATCCCAGACAAATTCCTGAATTACTGCTGCCTCCCCCCATACATGACTTCATCCTCGTGCTTCCAAACCCGTGGGGCACTTCCAAAACTCAGCCATGGAGACAGAACCATCTCTCTTCACACCCAGATTTGCTCCTGATGTGTGGAGCCCACGAGGATTCCCTCATCCCCAGCACGGCTGCAAATGGGATGTTTGTGAGTTTGGAGCATGGGCTTGGTTCCTGATGGGAAAGGGAAAATGTGCACTCCAAAGCTCATTGGGAGAGAAGTTAATCCAGCCAGGATCCTCTTCTCTACAAGGGATGGCGGAAATATAATTTTATGTGCCAAACAAAAATTCCTGGGATTTGAACTGCTCTGAAAGCCCTGGAAGGTGAGCCCTGCTGCTCTGGCTTTGAGAGGGAGCCAGGGAATATCACAGAAACATGGAATGATTTGGATTGGAAAGGACCTTAAAGCTCATCCCATTCCACCCCATGGGCAGGGCACCTTCCACTATCCCAGGGTGCTCCAAGCCCCCTCCAGCCTGGCCTTGGACACTGCCAGGGATGAGACAGGCACATCTCTGGAAGGCCTTTGGCTCACCCTCCTGACAGTGAAGAATTTCTTTGGTTATCAAACCTAAATATCTTCTCTTTCAGTTTCAACCCATTCTCCCTTGTCCTGCCACTCCTGATTCAGAGATGCTGAACATAATGCTATCCCCTGAGCCTCTGCTGTGTTCCTGCTCATGTTCCACATTTTCTTTGCCAGGATGAGACTTTGTAAGGATCAGAGATGCCCTGAAGAAGTCAGAGCATGCAGTCACCCTGATACCTCAGGTTTGAGCTTTACTATTTTTCAGATTTTGTGCTGCTTTAGTGTGTGGGTCTGGGATTCACATGAGGGGATGCTGAGCTCTCTGCACAGAGCAGGGAGACAAAACAATTCCTTCTCTAGCTGGGGACCAAGGACAAAGGATCCAGATCTCAGGCCCAAGAGCACAAACAACGTGGAATGAAGAGAGAAAAACAAGAAGGATGGGACTGCATGGGCTGGAGCTGGAATTGCACAATGAACTCCAAGATGCAAATGGAGCAGAACTGATCAAAGTGAGAGACCCCGTGGCCGCTCGTGCATTTTGGGACCATTTTGGGTTCACCTGGGGTGCAGCCCTGGCTGGGCTCTTGTGCTGCCCAAGGTGGATCCATTTTATCTCCTAATAAATCCCTACTTTATTCTTTAACTCTGTCCAGCCTCTGTTCTAGCTCAGCCTTCACAAGGCCTCAACCCTGCCAGGGGAAACAGGGACGTGTCTCGAGCTGCTCCTCCTCAGAGCCTGCACACAGGTACCTGCTGCTGTTTGTCCTCACACACATCCACACATTCTGCACAAGAAGCCAAAGAAAAACTCCCTCACACAGGAAAAAAAAAAAAAAAGGTATGTGGAACCTGGATGGGGGGGAATATGCACCAGTGAGCTGAATGCAGCATCAGGGAGGAATATCTCTACAAGTCATTATAATTATTATTTCTGTCAGCTTCTTGCTGAGGATTTCTTTCAGAATTGGGACAAGAAAACAAAGCATCTGATTTTTGTTTGCATATTCTTTATATGAAAGTCATTATTGGTGCAGCATTCTGTGACCTGTTCTTTGACTGCAATGTTCAGTCATTAACCTCTTGCAAAGCTTCCTCCCACGACACATTTGTACAACTCTGAGACTCCTCTGGCATTTATTAAGCTCAGAAAAACAAATTCCTAATAGAAATCTAACTCAGAAAAAGAGCAAACTTATGTATTGCATTTAAATGACTTTTCAAATGCCTTCATTTGGGATTTCTACAGCTCTTCACTCCTGTGAACATCAGGAAATACCCAAGGGAATGAAGTTGTGTCAGGGAGTTGGGATGGATCTCAGGGAAAGGTTCTTCTGTGATTTTATGACCAGATCAAGGAACCAAAACAGTTTCTAAAGTTCTGTTTGGGAAACTTCTTGCTTCTGTTGCAATTTAAAACACACCTTTAACTTTATTGCTGGGCAGACACTGCCTAACCCTGCAGTGACATAAGTGAGCAGGAATACTGTGGGAAGAGGAAGAGTTTCTCATTCACTGACATGAAATCACATGTCTAGACATAACTATGTATTGTTTTAACAACTCAGCTGAATTAACAACATTTAAACTTCTCTAGAAATCGCCATCTTTCATAAAACATCACCCAAAGCTGAAAGTAAGTTTGTTTTTTTTGTTCTCCTTCCCCCCCTACCTGGAAATAATTTGTGTATTAACGTGTCCTGAAATAATTTCTGAAATGCAAATATTGCCATCTCTTATAAAACATCACCAAAAGCTGAAAGTGGGTTTGTTTTTTCTGCTTCCCCCACTGAATGAAAATAATTTGTGTATTAATATGACCCTGAAATAATTTCCTCTCTGTGCTTTGTGTGCTAAGAAAAGGGACTCTAGGAAGTGCCCTGTACAAATGGATTCCTCTTTCCTCAGGGAGCTAAGGTTTGTGAAGGAAGGTTTTGTTATCTATTTATAAATTTATGGATAATTAATCCACAAACTGCTTGGATTCCTCTTTGCTCAGTAGGTTAAGGGGTCCATGGTTTGTGCTGAAGGAAGGTTTTGTCACCTATATATGAATTCATGGATAATTATTCCATAAACTGCTTGGATTCCTCTGTTAAGGGGTGCATGGTTTGTGCTGAAGGAAAGTTTTGTCATCTATTTATGAATTTATGGAGAATTACTCCATAAACTGCTTGGATTCCTATGTTAAGGGGTCCATAGTTTGTGCTGAAGGTTTTGTCTGCTATATATCAATTTATGGATAATTATTCCATAAGCTGCTTGGATTCCTGTGTTAAAGCTCCATAGTTTGTGCTGAAGGAAGTTTTTGTCACCTATATATGAATTTATGGATAATTAGTCCATTAGCTGCTTGGATTCCTCTGTTAAGGGGTCCATAGTTTTTGCTGAAGGAAGGTTTTATCATCTATTTATGAATAATTATTCCATAAACTGCTTGGATTCCTCTGTTAAGGGGTGCATGGTTTGTGCTGAAGGAAGGTTTTGTCATCTATTTATGAATTTATGGAGAATTACTCCATAAACTGCTTGGATTCCTATGTTAAGGGGTCCATAGTTTGTGCTGAAGGTTTTGTCTGCTATATATCAATTTATGGATAATTATTCCATAAGCTGCTTGGATTCCTCTGTTAAGGGGTCCATAGTTTTTGCTGAAGGAAGGTTTTATCATCTATTTATGAATAATTAGTCCATAAGCTGCTTGGATTCCTGTGTTAGGGGTCCACAGGTTGTGCTGAAGGAAGGTTTTGTCACCCATTTATGTATTTATGGAGAATTACTCCCTGAGCCGCTGGGACAGACACATCCCGACCTGGGAAAGCCGGCACGTTCCCAGACAACAAGCTGGATTTGTGAGTGTTTGAACAAAGGAATCAAGACTTGCCAGTCCAAATAAGACGAGCAAGGTCCCGATCCCCGAGGCCGGGCGAGCTCGCTGGGCTCCCGCTGGCCCGCACCCAGCCCCGCGCTGCGCCGGCAGCTGCTCCGAGGCAGGCGGGGCAAGGAGGCAGAACCGGGGTTAAATATAAAAATATAACTCGGCAGCCTCCAGCAGAAACTCCCGGGCGGGCGGGACCCGCCTGTTGAATCAGCAGCACGCCCGGGCTCCGCTTTTAGCTCGGCGAGGGCTCCAAGCGAGCGGGGGAAATGGGCCGGAACGCGCCGAAGCTGCTCTGCCCGCGGGCCTCCACCGGCGGGGAAAACACGCTGGGATGAACCGCGGCAGCTGTCGGTGCTCCGAGGTGTTACGAGCAGGGCGCTATTTAAAGACAATGACTGGCGCCGTCTATTCTGTGGCAGCCCCCAAGTTATTTCGTGGCAGAAAGTGGCTTTTAGTGGCAGGGAATAGTCTCAGCTGGAGGATTTCCCCCAAAAGCCAGGACAAATGATGTCAGCACTGGCTGCTCAGTGATTGCAGAAGCCCAGAATGGGCTGGTGTTGCCCTGATTTTCTCAAGTTTTACTAAGCCCTTTGATGTTTGCATTTTTTGCAGAGAACTTTCTCACGCACTTTGTGTAAATAATTTATTGTTTTTCATTCCTTTATGGAAGACAGGCAACGTGATGGACTGTTGGGTTGTCCAGTGACATTGAGGAGGTGGCACTATAACCCTCCAATAACAATTAAAAAAAAAAAAAAAAAAAAAAAAAAAAAAAAAAAAAAAAAAAAAAAAAAAAAAAANCCAAGACTACTCCGTGTCATACTTGTGTCACCCCAAATTAACAGGCTGGGATGGAAGGGAGCCTAAATCCCACCTTGGTCCACCCTGTCCCATGGCAGGGACAACTTCCACTAGCCCAGGGTGCTCCAAGCCCTGTCCAGCCTGGCCTTGGACACTACCAGGGATGGGTCTGATTGTGTTTACACACATAAAAGGACACAGAAAGTGTATTTCTGATGTACCTTCACATACCTAACATGCAATTTAACAGCCACTCTCTCTAGACCACGCTCAGCCTTAAATCTTCTCATGAGTGACCCCATCCCTCCCTCCCAGTCAGGCTGCAAGGGCTCAGTGCAGTGCCAAGTCCCTTGATGAAGGAGGTGCCTCCGTTTATAGGCCAAATCTACAAGTTTATACGGCAATCCTACAAATTTATATGGCAGTCCTACAAATTTATAAGGCGTTCCTACAGATTTATATGGCAGTCCTACAAAAGACTCCTTGAGAGGGTGGATCTGATGCTAAAGGACAAGACCCCAGTGCTGCCTGCAGGTCTCACCCCCTCTCCAGGTGCTGCAGATTTCCCAGTGGCTCAGACCCCTCCCCAGGAGCAGAGCTGGCTCTTGGGGCCTCAGGTAGGGACAAGGGACACGCTCCTGTGAGAGGAATTCATGAGATGCAAATGGCTCAGCAGGGAGATGCAAAGCAGGGTGGCTGTGAGGGACCTGCTCTGCCTTTCCCCCGTGGCAGGGGATGCTCCTGTCCCCATCCCCAGGCACACTGGGATCATTCCTGCTCTGCAAGAAGCAAGCAGGGACAAAGAAATTCCAGCTGTCAACCCCTTCTGTCTGCGCTCTCAGCCTTCAGGCCAAGATCCTGTTGTTACCTGAGAGCCCGGATTCCGATTAAAAAGATGAGCAGATCCAAACCTCGTGGTTATGGGAACAGCTCTGACAACACCAACTCCAAACAACAAACCCCTGGAGCCTGCCCACAGCTGTGTAACCCCGAGGCAAATGCAACACATCTCACAGAATTCCAATAAATCTCCTCTCCCTTGGAGGAGAGGTAAAGACCCAGCTGGATGTGTTGTTTTTTTTAAAAAGATGAGCTGAGATTTTCATGTATCCAACACTTCTGGAGTCCTATAAAGTCCTACAAGGTCCTGCCTTGGGGGTTTTGCCTCACCAGCCACCCAGAAATCAAACTGTTCATGCCAAACTCTCCCAGCAGACACAGTCAGAGGGGGGTTCAACCCTCCCAAAATGCCTCCCCTTCTACTAAATGTGCCACTTTAAAATAAAACCTGAGACTGAACTGATCCTGAACTGACTGAAGAAGATTCAGACCGAAAAGTGAAAGAGCAGAGGCAGAGAGGGAAGCCCAGGAGCTTAAGGCTGGTATTTAGAGACTGATTTTTTTCTTTTCTCTAAGGCAGACGTTACTTTCTATTCTCAAATGATTTGTAACCAAGATAAAGTTGAAAAGTTTGGGCAGAAGCAGATGAAAAAAAGCCTTGACTTCCAAAGATGAGCTCTCAGTTTAACCGAACAGCTACAGCCTCTGTTTAAGGACATTCCGAATGCAAAAAGGTAAAGTAGATTTAGCAATATTTGATACAATTATTATTAATTCTGCTCTTTAATTAGTAAGTCTCGCCTCTTTCAACAGCAAAGCCAAAAGGAAGGCTTCGGAGTGCTATCTACGTAAAAAGAATGGAAAGATTTAATCAGGCAGCGGGAACTCACGCTTGAAACAGGCACGTCCACAAAATCCCACTCTAACAGGAGCTGAATCTTGTTTCACAACACATTTTATTCAAAACCAACAGCAGAAACCACATCAAGAACAGGCGGCAGATGCTTGCAAATAGGTCTCGCTGCGATTTCCCCTCGTTTCTAAGAACGACTCGAAAGCGAGCGCCGGGATCTCCCAGCTCTGGCAAACTCCAGGGATGAGCTGGAGTTGAAACCACCTCCCTCCACCCCCAGAGAGGAGGAGGAGGAGCGCAAGGGGGGGACGGGGACAGCAGGAAAAGAGGGACGGGGACAGCACGGGGAGGAGGACAGAGGGAAGAAAGGGATGGGGACAGAATGGAGAGAGGGACGGGGACAGAATAGAGAGAGAGACGGGGAAAGCAGAAAAAGAGGGACGGGGACAGCACGGGAAGGGGGACAGCGGGAAGAAAGGGATGGGGACAGAATGGAGAGAGAGACGGGGAGAGCAGGAAGAGAAGGACAGGGACAGCACGGAGAGGGGCAGGGGTAGAGTACGGAGCGGTGCCGACTGCAGCGCCAGCTGCCAGCCCTGGGCCCCCTCCCGACCCTGCGCGGACACTTTGGGGCTGGCACCCCGCGGACCGGGTGGGACCCCCCGGCAGCCCC
>WBNO01029439.1:3402-73180 GCA_013400575.1 Peucedramus taeniatus
CCTTTTTTTTTTTTTTTTTTTACCATTTAACATTTTCCTGATTTTTTTCCTAATTTAGTAGGCAGTATCTATAAAGCATTTACTAAGTCTTCAAGCTATCAGATTCAGGACTTCTGTTTTTACCTCTTCTCCAAAGTTCTTTTGGACTTAGTTACAGCATAGCTTTACTTCATATTCAGCAGTGGCTTTAGCTTTCAAAAAGATTATAGAAAGATAAAGTGAGTGAAATTGTGCTGCCAGAGGTCTGGACTATAACCAAACCTTTCAATCTTAATTATTTGACTATTTTATGGTTATAACTAATGGTGTGATGGGTGAGGAAAAGGAGTAGTGAAAAAATAAGTAAGATTTATCTATGAAATTAAATAGCTGTCCTAAAGACAGTTTAACCCTATGCTATATGTTATGTAGAGAAGCAATGAAGCACATTCTGTTTAAATATATATCTTGTAAGAAAAAGCTCTGTGGAATGCTGAAATTTCAGAGATGGGGAAAAAATGACTGAAGATCCCTCTCTTAGATATCTTGATTGACACACAAGAGACATCAGTGATCTTATTCTGTGGAAATGAGACTCAAATCAATAAAATGTTGAAGTTCCACTCCCAAATGTTTTATTCATGACAGGACAGCTGAGCACAAGGGCAGAGATGATGATCAATATTTCTGACATTAGAAGGTATTATATGTTAAGTAGAGGCACAATTCCTCACAGATCCCTGCTCACACTTATGGGCAAATCCCAGTGTAAGTTTTTCAGATGTTTTCCATTAATGCTAACACAGGGGAGCACAGATCAGTTTGCCACGCTTGGCTCATTTATTTGGCAGCAAGAAGCTCCTGTAACAGAAGCATCACAACGTTTTCCCTCATGTCTGAGCAATTGCCCAGGGTACTTTGTGCAAAATCCCATCTGACAAGACAGCCCTCTCACTGCTTTCTCCAAATGAGAAGTTATATACCAGAGCACAATTGCTAGATCTAACTACAACAGTGAAGCATTTTACAAGAAAAAAATTATACATCAGGAGTAACTGAATATATTAGGCATCATGAGACCGTTAGCATTTATATATAGCACTGTAGGTATCAAACAAATGCAACATTTAGTTAATAGGAGTGAGGCAGCACATTAAAATACAGTGCATATCATCTTGTGATAAACATGCTCTGCTCTCAGCTGCATGGAATTTTAATTAGGCAGCTACTAACACAGTGGGATCATGTTGTAAGGAGACATTTGACAGTCTTTGGGAAGAGGCAAGAATGTTATTAAGTAATTTTTTTTACCATGATCATTGTCTCTTTACTGCATCTGTTGGAAAGAGAGTGAAGAAATTTTTGACTAATACAGAAAAGAACTCAAGGAGTTTGCCAGTCAAGAGGATTATAATATTTTTGGAAAAGTGTTGGGTCTGGAAAGTAGTTTGTGGGAACTGGTTTAAATGGGAGTCTTCTTCTTTTAACTGGGATTACTACAGGTTTGCAACTCTTCCTTCAGACTACTAATAGATAAAATTTTATAATTTGTTATACAATTACATTATGTTATATTATATTGTATAATTTTATACTTCATTATACTATTATACTATTATATTAATAATTCACTGTACTCTTCTCCTCTAGAAACACAAGAAATTGGTAAATTAATCTCTTTATTACACCAAGTTCTTTCACAAAGTGGCAGGGTTGTAGTTACTTTTTCTGTTAAGGTTTTAATATACCCATGCTGTTAAATAGAGTTTGTATATATACAACACACAACTATTTTTACTGTTTTATTTCAAGTCCTCTTTTCAAACATAGCTACACCAGCTGGATTATAAAAAATCATTGAATCTTTTATTTTAGCCTCTATAGGAACTATTTAATAGGAAAACAATTCTGTTATCAATGTCCTCTGAAAATATTTGTGTGAAGATTTCAAAAATAAACATCCTGAAAGCTCTTTAAAAATATTTTGAATTAGCAATAAAGGATTAGAAATAAACTTTTACCTTTATCATTGATAAAAAAAGATTCACTCAAATCTCGGCAGCTATTGTGAAGGAAGCCCTTCACACAATTCCATGATGCATTTTTCAGAAGTGGGATAAGATTGTTCATGATTAATATAGGACAGCAGTATACTATTAGCTATTTTTACCTCCTGACTAAGAACAAATATAAATACAAATTACTCTTAAATGGTCAGGAAATTAAGAGTCATTGGCAACATACAATACCCAAGAAAAATGTAGGAAAGAGTTTCAAACACTTTACCTACTTTTGCTATTACTTGGCTCCAGCTGTAACATAGGGTTGTCACTGTACTGAGCAGCCAGGATGCTCCTGAGGGCATGACTGTATGCATGTCTTCATTCAATATGTTAAATCTTTTCAAAATCTGGTCCCAAATTTAAGATTTCTGTCTGAGTATGAGAAATTTAAGTCCCATTAAATTGCAATAGGACGTAAGTGCCAAACTCTTTAATTTCTTTTCCTTGTCTCCACAGCTATAAAGTGATGACAATTTTTAGTACTTGCACTTTCCTTTCATTTGTTTCGGGTCTAGCATAAAGGACCATTTATTCAGCCTCATAAATGCAGGAAAGGTCTTGTGAGACTTGCCAGGCTTTGGTTATTGGTATTCTACTACCCCATGGAACATGGAAATTGCAGCACTTTCACACTTGCAGTGCTACAACTTGAACAGTAGAAGTACATAGACAAAATACCCTTGCAGATTGATTAACTGGGGACAGTTTGGATCAATGATATCTTTAAACAGGATAAAACACCAGCTGGATGTTAGTGCTGATTCCATAGTGCTGTGAAATTGACTTCAGGAGAAACAAGTTGCCATCAGTCTCGTTAAGCTACAGTACAGGCATTTGCACAAACTTGAAATCACACAACAATTACTCTGTGCTCTGGAGCACTGATAATCCAACATCCATTTATTATGTTCTATGAGTAAAACTGAGAAATACATGCAAGCCTCCCCCAAAATGTCATCCAAGGGACAGACCAAAACATTTTTACTGATACTCTCAGCAACAGCTACAACCCCTCAATGCCTCAGAAAGTCATTGAAAAGTAGAATACAATATGCAGAGTCCACTCACAAACTTCCTCAAAATAAGCATTGGGAACACTAGCTCACTTCCAGGTATTCAGAGTATTATGAATAAGAAAAAAGAATTTGCTTCACACTGAATTTGTTCAGAACTCTTATACTGGTATGTTCATTATCATCATAAACTTTGAAGAATACTCCTCTTAAGCTCTCCACATCTCTGTTCATTTTGAAATTATGTAGAAATTATCCAAGTGTAGAGTACAGAAATGCATTATCAGAGTAATATAAGCAATGCAGTGTAAACAACCATTAAGTTTTTTTTAGATAATACACTTTTCCTTTCCTTTTCAGACACAAAAAAATACTTCTGCATAAAACATTAAGCAATTTTAAATTATTACTGTTCTCTCTGCATAGTTCTAAATCTGAAGAACAGGCTTTCAGGGAGACTGACTGAAATACCTCAGGTTAATCAAAGCTCGAGAAAGCCATTTGTGTTAAGTTCCTTTTCCCATTTTTTAGTTCTTTACACTCACTTATTGCATTTTATTTCAGATTAGATTTTAATGCTTCTGGCAATACACCTTACAAAGCCCAGGAAATGGAAAGTGCTGGAAATAAACCAGCTACAGCTGTGGAATGAGTTTCCTGAGAATTTAGAACATGGAAGGATATGCTTCAAGATCCTGATTTCTATGGAAATGCTCACAGTTTCATTACTTTAAAAACTTTAAGTCAACTTCTCTAGCAGTAATACATCTAAAATAAACAAACAAAATATAATATTCCTCTGCAGTACCAGTGCTCTCAATGCTGCAAAAACTATCAGAATTATTGATCCAACCTGAAACACACCAAGCTCCATGCTCTCCTCCCTGCCAAGGACATCTGTACCAAACATTTGTATCTAAAAGAATACAAAAAAAGTTTTTAAAAGAAAAAGAGATTAAGTCATCTCCTTTGCTCTGAGTCAAGAGTAACACATTATGCAGAAACATCACTCTAGCTATGGAGATACACAAAAGAGCTCTGCTCCTGCATGGTGCGCTTTGGGTCCAATTTGAGATTGCCAGAGTACTTGCCTCAATAAAATTTACTCAGATGACACCAGTCTGGCACTAGCACTGGTCTCTGTGCATGCTTTCAGATCCAGATTATAAATGAAATCCAAAAAGTATCCATGAATGAGACTTCTACCCTCCCACCTGAAATAGAAAGGTGTAACACTTATAGGGAATGCAGTTTACCACATGGATACATGCTGCAAATGGAAGACATTAAGCAGGGATAACACACCTGACTCTTCTCACAATGTGAGCCAGCAGAAAATCAGGCTTTCATGCTTTGAGGAAGAAACTCTCTGAAATTGATCTCCTTAATTTTTCAGGATCAAAGTGTTCACTCCCCATCCAGGGAGAATTAAAGCAATAAATTTTATCTGCTATAGATAAGATTTATCTGCATTATCTGTATTTTTTATCTGTAATCTTTTTTATTACAGACTTGAAAAATAAAGCAGCAATTAAAAATGAGACAAGTATAACAACAGCACAAGTCTTTCAAGCAGAAGATGCCTTTCGTGTACGCCACAAAACAAAAATATTATAAGCTGTTTCAGGCCAATACCACCAATATACAGGGAAACTCTAACATTTTATAAACCTATACTGCAGTACACTGCAGATTTACTGCTTCAAAAGAGAAAAGAGACTGAATACCTGAATAAGGAATGAATACCAAAATTCCATTAAATGTAATGGTGGGAAGTGTGTAACTAATATTTCTGATTTTTACTTGAAGCAAGGAAATATTTTATTACATAGGAATGTCAAAGTGCTTTTCATTATATGACTACTTAAAGATGGCTTTAATCAACAGTGTAAATGGTGGGAAAATAACATAAGCTAAAGAAAGCCCAGACAGCTTGCCCAGAGTAACAAAGTGTTGGCCTAGGAGATAATTATTTTGATGATGCTTTTTTCAGTGAAGTCTGGAGGAGTGATCAAGTTCCTGGACTCCCCAGCATTCCCCAGAAAAATGCACATCAAACTACGACTGCTGCCATTGTTCTGGGGAATGACAACTGCTCTATGGGGCTCTACTGAGAAATCCCAGATCCAGCTCTTGTGGAAGCTGAACCTGGAATAGCCAATATTTCTTAGTTCTCTTTATGCATCAGGCAGTCAGTCTGCAGGCCTGTGGTACGACCAGTACACCTGTAAAATATAAGGAATTGAGATTATTTCATAGAGAACTAAAGAGAAAGTAAATAATGAATATCAGTCAACACATTCTTAAGGAAAAAAGATCTTGTCAAACAAATGTGATATCCTTTGAGGGTATTTCACTTACATCACATAAAGACATAATAGAGACAGACACAATACAGACAGAACCAAGGCATTCATCTGAGTGCTGCACAATAGTCTGATTAAAAAATTAGTAGACACAGCATCCACGAAGCATAAGTTTAATAGATTTGAATATATACAAGTTATGATGACAAATAGCATTCTCGAGGGGGAATCATCATAAAACAGATGTATTTCTAGCATTTACAGTACTATAATAGACTGAAAGCTCTCAGTACCTCAGTGAGGAGAAGAACATAAAAGCAATTCAATATTTGCAGATGACACAGAGCTGAAAAACTGGTAAATACTGATAAAGAGAGAATGATCAGAGAGACTGCTCCAAATTGTCAAATGAAATTTGCTTAAGCACAATGCTTCAGTATAGCAAATGCAAAGTAATAGATCTATGGCAATAACAATATTCTGTGTGCTAAACAGCAGCATACTGTTAGAATGTAGCACAGCTTCTGCAAAATCCAAACTTTAATGAGATGACAGAGTAATACATCTACTTCTAGTTTTCATAAGTTTAGAAGTGTAGAAGAAATGAGACAATGCTGAGAACAGAATTTTAAAAATTAATGAGGGATTGCATCTTTAAAATTCAAAAGGATGATGGAATGTTCTGTTTTCAAAGTATATGTTTCTTTACAGGTAGAAACTACCTGTCATCAAACAGCTCTTTAATCTTGTGAAGAAAAGCATAATAAAACCAGTAGTTAAAGAAAAGAAATTGAAAGGAAAAGATTAGGCAAAATTTTCCATTACAGTGATTAAACAATGAAAATCAATTACCGAGGGTTATACTGCTGCTTCTGACTCTCGTTATACTTGGCTAAGACTGCCTGTCCTTAAAGAAAAAAGTTCTAGCTAAATATAGTGGGGTGCAGGCAGCATGGGGGTAACTTTGAATGACAGTCTCATTCAAAAAGCAGCAGTTCAGTTGTACCTTCTGCAATAAATTATTAACATCTTAAGATTTTAATTAAGGCAACTCTGCACAACATTGTTTCTTTTTTTTGCCATTCAGTGTAAAATTTTACCCTTTTTGTGGTAGATCTCAGCTTTGCTTCTGTCCAGTACACATGGCATACAGTGGAGCCTTCACTTCAAAAGTGTTTGATTTAGTTTAGCTTAGGTTTTGATGTCTGGTCTGATGCTGAAACCTCCATCAACTAATCCATTTTTTGTTTTCTGTTGAAACAAGAACTGGTCCTTAAAAACATCTGCACTGAAACATTTGTCCTTCCCAGGACAACCTGGTAACCTTTTGTTACTCTGTGTTAAATGTTGGTGAACACTTGATAAAACCTACACATGCATTTCTCCTTTTCTTATGAGTTGAAACCTTTAGCCTGACCATTATAAAACTAGCAGCCCATTGTTATAAGCTTCAGCACTAGTTCATTTTAATCTCTTCTAGTAGGTTAAATATTACCTGCTATCCTGCCACTGTTCATTCTGCATGCTGCTTGTAGGTCTGGGAGACCTCTCCCTCAAAAATGTGCAAGCAGGTCGTGATGTTGAATGGCTTCCTTCTAAAGCCAGAGAGCGAAGAAGGTGCCAGAAGCCACTCACACACTAAATTTTTCCATAACCCTAAAGTGTTGATTTTTTTCTCCTTAAATAGATTTCTTGCCTTCTTGCACATAGGTGCAAGCAGAATAATTTCTCATGGCTATCAAAAGATCTGGAAACAGCAAATAGCCTTCAAGTCTTTAATGCAGCTACAAAAGTAATTATTTTATTTTATTTTATTTTATTTTATTTTATTTTATTTTATTTTATTTTATTTTATTTTATTTTATTTTATCTTTCTAAAGGCTCCGAGATGAGATAATTTCTATATTAAAACATCTTCCTTGTGAGGGAAGGTGGAGGGACAGCTACTGTATTCTTGTCTCTGGTGACTGACAGGACACAAGGGAATGGAATGAAGCTGTGTCAGGGGAGGTTTAGGTTAGTTATAAGGCAAAGATTTGTCACCCAGAAGGTAGTTTGTCACTGGAACAAGGTCCCTAGGGAAGTGGTCACAGAACCAAGCCTGATGGAGCTCAAGAGGCGACTGAACAATGCTCTCAGGCACATGGTGATTCTTGGGTGATTCTCAGGGCTGCCTTGTGCAGGGCCAGGGGCTGGACTTCAGTGATCCGTGTGAGTCCCTTTCAACTCAGGAGATTCTATGATTCTGTGACTTCAATGTGATCGTAGCAGCTGTGAAGCACCCACTCCACAATGATAGAAGTGTCATCTATGCTGCAAGCTTGCTGACATCATGCAACCAACCCAGTGCAGTTAGGAGAGGAGCACAGAAAACATGGAGGGGAATCTGGGAAACCATATGTCTGCATTGGTCTTGCACTGTGCCTTTAAAAGTTCCCACACTGTAGAGGAGGAGCTCACATGTTTTAGCTTTCTGCTATGGCTGAACAGCTTAGAATTTTGCGCTGATACGGTAGTGAAGCTTGTGTCTGGGGGTCTCTGCATCTCAATGCATTGAGCAGTAGAGTAGCAGCAGCTTTATAATTCTGGCAATTCACTATGTGTTGAGGGCTTTTTGCAGGACAATGGATATATATATATATATATGCACAATCCAGTCTTCATGGTAACTGAGTAAGATCACAATGCCCTTGAAGGACACAAAAGAAGAAGAACACACTCAGAAGCAGACAGTTCAGGATGCAAAGGCAGACAAAAAAACTGCAGGGAGACACATGAAGAAAACTAACTAAAATTAACTGAAAAAATTAAAATGTACGTAGAGCAGGATTTAACCAATCATGTATTAGCTTGAGGCACAAATAGTAGAACACAGTAAAATATAGCTTGCTTTTGGAATGAATCGGCTTCACTTGATCATATTGATCATTGCATGATGTCCCATTGATGATCCTCCGCAACTATGCAGTATTAATATTTCAGTGTGCACATTCTGTAATACTGCATGGGTGGACTGTGTGTTTCTGCTGGAAGTTTGTGAGCAGTATTTGATTTCACCACCTCACTGAAAAACTGCCATTAAATGGCTGTACTATAAAATGCAGCAGAGAAATCCGGCTGTAGTATTTTATGTGTATTCCAAAGGGTGCAGTTAAACTTGTCAAGTTTAACTGACAAGTTAAACTGTACCCTTTGGAATACGCATAAAATACTTTATTTACATTTATGTTCCTTCTCTGTCTTGTGAACCAAGGTGAAGGGAAAAAATGTGAAATAGAAAATACGGAAATATGGGGGGGTTTTGGACATTCAGAGGACACAAGATTAGTATCACAAAAACTGGCCTTTTAAAATTTTACTAACCAGCTCCAATAGTAAAGGATATTTATTTAGCCTTACTTTTCATCATACAATTCCTCTTTTGCTCTACTAAAATATATATTTGAGTGCTTTGACCTCAAAGCTTTTTGCTTTTCCTACATCCATATGAACCACTTCAAAATTGTCTTATTCTTTTATGAAAGGAAAATAGATGGTTTTATTTTAGTGTGGTTTTAATTTTTTCTTTTTCTTATTGAAATGTTTTCATTGAATTATATTTTAAATGAGCAAAGATAGAGATATTTCCTGTGCTAGTTAATTGAAACTAACAATTTTAAAGCTGGATTTATATAAAAAAAGAAAAAAAGCAATTTCAGATTCATAATAGTTCAATTAATTAGCTATTCATTAATCAGCAATGTTGTTACTCAAGAAAAAAATAAGGAACTTATTATAATAAATGTACATAGAATGTACTGAAAGCTAATGGTGTCCTCGCCAATGTCTAGTGGCATATTATTTATAATGTCATGTTTACAATGTCCTAGGTTTATTAGAGCAGTATTTTATGCATCCATTGCAATCTGCAAAGACTTCAAATGTCAGCTTTCTGTAATGAAATATCCCCTTCCCTTTTCTGCCCATGGTTTAGATAGATGTCTATATATACCTGTGAAGCTCAGAGAATTGAAAGTTTATGTGGAAAACTGCTGCAGGGTTTGCCTTACTGTACCTTTTAAAGTTCCAAAGTCATCATCTTGACATCAGAAATTCTGTCTGTGTTTGTTTTAGTCAAAACCTAAGCAGATGTTGCTTGCTGTACCAGGGCCAAGGATTATGTTTTCAGTATATTCCCAGGAAGATACTCATCAGAGGCAGTTAGCAATTGTTAAGCAGAAATGGAACTTCTTAATCAGATGTTGACCAAATAGAATATCTGTTGGAAATGAGATGTTGGACCATGTATTTATTTGCAGTTCATTTTTGAAGTAAATTGTTACATGAATGTAAAATTTGCTTAAAATCTATTTAAAATAAACTGAGATAGCTAGATGCAGAAAAATCCAATCAGTTTAAAACTACAAAAATTAGATGTTTCATTAAATTTTCTGTGTCACTCTGGAAATCCTGACTTTCATTTGTAATAAAATCAAAATAAGTGCACTATCAGCAATTGTATCTGTGTTAATTGAAATACTAGAGAAGGATTGTGTAAATGTGATGACATGTGCAATGAAGTCATTCTATCTGCCTAAAATCTAGACAAGTTCCTTTTGTGGAGGTTAATCAAAATTAAAATTAAAGGGGTTAATAATTTTCTTGGATTATTATGCTGTGATTCTTTCAGGGATTTAAGTGAATGATGAAGAAAAACAATAAACAAATTGGCTCTGCTTCTGATTCTCTGATTCTCTGGAATTACACAGACATATACAACAGGTTTGACTTTTCATACACACGGTAAATGGGGATGTTGGTGTATATATCCACTTCAGTAACACCTAAACTATGAATACAAGATAAATATATTTGTGCAGTACACGTTATACTGTGATTATGAATCTGCAAGTACATAGCCTATAGCCTGAAGCATATAAATTTGCATAATGCTGTTCCATGCTACACAAGAAGAGAGAGGCAAATTTATCTCCTGAGCTGGTTTCTACCTACTCTGAGGTAGAAGATATCTCTTCATCATGATGCATTTTAAGCCACAGCCATGTTCATCATTACTTTTCTCTCTTCCAAAAAGACCTTTTTGCTTTTCCAGAACCCTGAGCTGGTCTGTGCAGCCCTGTGCATTTACACATCTCATTTCTTGCTCCAGCATGAGGGGTAGAACTGCTTCATGACCTAAGGATGAGCCATGTACTTCTGTCCTACAAGTAAGTTGTACAGGATGCAAGAGAGGAGCAAGAGGTACACAGCCATTTAAAACTGAAGTTAGCCTCAGCAGTGAACCCAGAATCAAGAGTTCTCATTTCCAGACAGTTACGTGGATCCAAATAATGGAATCATATGTATGGAGAGACTGCATGGCTGGATTCCTAGTGTTGCGGAACAACTTCAGCTCTCTCTAAAGTCACATTCCAAGGAAAATTTTAAATTAACTTTTGCTATATTTAGCACAGAAATTTAATCTTACCTAACAATATCTTACAAAACTTCAAGATGATCTATGCAATCTTAATTTTTTCCTTGTGTGTATTAGGGCACAGTTCTCAATTATCTCTTCCCACTTCATTTTTTTCCTCGGGAGTCTTGGCTCATTCAGTAAAAACTTTGGAATCAGTAAAACCTTTTTTAGTATTATAAAATCTGGAAAGGAACTACGACAGAAGAAAATATGTTGGCTATGATCTTTGCCATCTACAATAATAATTCTGAAAATTGTATTGACTCAGTTAGAACAGGGTTCTGTACTATAGGCATTATTGCCATTCAGAATTAGAAATGACAACATAAAATTTGGGTTCTTTACAAAAGCAAGTCCAGACCAAGCAGAAATATCTTACTACCTTAAACTTAATGGAAATAAATAAATCTTACTTGTATCTACTTTTAATGGAACTAAAACTTCCATCTTACTTCCATTTAAAATGGAAGCATCTTACATCCATATATGTAAGGGGGATCTTAGTAAAGTTCACAGGTCTGCTGCTCATTGTACTAGGATCAATTTTTCTAAAAGGCATTTCTACCTACAAAGACAGAATATATATAGTTGCAAGTTATGGAACTAACTCAGGAATACTGAATTGCCAAAAAACTTTTGAAAGATTATCAGAAAAATAATACTTCTGTCTTTAGAAGGGTGTCAGGATACAAACAGATCTGCCACCATAAGCAGCCATCTTTTAAAAGAAAATGAATCCTCAGTGGATTCCATTGTGGAAAAAGAGAGACTGATATATTTTTCTGTATACTGAAAGGTAAAGAATTACTTTTACAGTGGTGTCGCAGCTGCTTTTAAATCCTAAAGGGTGAGAAGAATCAAACATTATATTCTTATGTCTGAATAGCAGGCAAAACATATGACATAAAATGCCTCTGGAGCTGAAAATGGTCCCTCAGAGAAAGAAGTCATATGGGAGATTTGGGAATATAATGATAAAAGACATTGGGGAAAAATAAGGGCCTTTTTGTTGTTTCACAAAAACAGAATGCATCTGCTTCTCTCCCACAGTGCAAGTGAGTCTTTAACTCTGGAGAGGTGTGACAAGAAATCTGCCACACCTTGGCACAGCGCTGGGATGCTCTGGCTCTACCCCTGGCTCTTCTCTGACAGTGTCACAAAGCCACCTTTCTTTCACCCAGAGAAGTCTGTAGCAGCCACCTGACTGTGCCAGTCTGAATCTGTGCAGGGAGAGAAAGCCAGAGCACAGTCTCTGCAGTCTCAGTGTATTTCTCCATTTGGAGATGGTTGGCGGTGCAACCCTCCAGCGGTCAGCTACTTGGTACACCTCTGCAACAGCTGGACCAAAATCCCAGCTCTGTGCTGTTTATAACTGAACCATGAGGCACTGCATTTTGTCCATTGCCTCCATGTATTTCATGGCCAGAACAAACCACATCTGTCCAAACAACTGACCTTTGGTTGATGTTACTGGTTAATAGTCATTTCGCAAAAGGTTGCCATGGTTGTTTTGGTACAGATTAGAACCTCTTGAGTACAGAGACAAATAGCTGCAGATGTTAAATCTCTATTTTTTGACAAAGCAATTCTGCTAAAAATTTGTGTGAGTGTAACCCAGGAGAAGAAATTCAGTCTTTACAGTTTGTAATAACAGTTGTGGTACAATTAAAAACAAGTTAGTAGAAGCTGCCAGGCAGGAGTGCCATATTTGTCAGGAAGGCCAAGAGGCTTGGAATAGCTCCATTTTTCTCTAGGAGCTATTTGAACTAAAATGTGCTCTTTTAATTCATTTTGCCAATCTAAGTAAGCTTACACATTAAACAACAATGATTATTTAAACTATTTTCAGGATTGTTTTAGTTTGATTTGATTTTTTTTCATAGAAATCAGCAAGTGTTGGCCTCCTGGAGAGAAAAAAAGTGGGAGAAAAAAGGTTTCTACAAATACTACTATAATGAAAGCTGCTAATGACTGAGAATCATCTGTATCTATGAGGATTAGAGATGGAACACAATGAACACATCAGAACTTTGCTTTTCACTCAGGAGATGGAACAGTTAGTTCCCCTTAAAATAATAAGGAAGATGAATGGTCAGATCTCTTCAGTAAGTCTGCATGGTATGTCAGAGGTTAGCCATGTACATTTATGGATTTGCCAAGTTGCAAAAGGGGAAGGATAGACAGAGTGAACAGAGGGGCAAATATATGAGACGGAGACAGAAAGTCTGGAACAGCAGCTGAAGGTCAGAAAAATTCTAGAGGGAATGAGTCTGTCTAGAGCTGTCAGGTCGGAATCTCCTTCCTCAAGTGTGTTTCATTCTGATGACCAGTCTGCAGGTCAGGATTAAAATGTTTACACTATGCTCATGAGGAGGTAGGTGCCAAATAGCTGTTCTGTGGCAAGCCAAGCCAGAAAAAAAATCTCTACTGAAGTTTGTGCCAGTCATATGTGCTAATGTGTGAAGGACTGGAGAGTCTAGACTTGAGACCAAGATGAATATATGTGCTAAGTGATAAACCTGGAGTTTCCTGGGCACATAATTGAAAAATCTGATGGGTTTCCAACAGCTAGCTTTAATGACTGTGGATCTGTTGTACATTTGTGGGAAACAAAAACAACAAAAATAGAACAAGTCCCAGATAGTTCCCAGAAGCAGCTGTGACAATAATCTTTCTGGTGAATGGACTGAGTTCCGTCTAAAAACGTTTGAAGATTTTGCCACTCTATCCGAAATAAAAGTGGACTTCTTTGGAAAATAAACACTTCCTGGTGTTTTACAATGTAAACTCTTTGACTAATACACAAATCTCTTGTCTTCAGTGGCATGAAGATTGGTGGGTTTGCAAGTCTCACTGTTACCATATTTTGCAGCATTATTTTGCATAAATAGAATTTAATGTCTTCGTTTTTTTAAAGCAACTTTAGAAGCAATGGAGTTGTATTTTATTGATTATTACCCCCATGGAAAAAGTATTGTCTACATTTATGTAGTTTTCTATTATTCTCATGAAGATTTGCACNGTATTGTCTACATAATAGTTTTCTATTATTAGAATTATCTATTATATTATATCTATTATTCTCATGAAGATTTGCACTTTTTCTGGTTTGAATTCCTGCCGCTTGTTGGTCTTTCATACATTTAAGTTTTTTCTATAACTGACTTTCCTCTTCTCAGGTACCAACATAACTCCCAACATCTTTCCTTAATAAAACTCTCTTATAATCATGACAGATCTAAAAATCTATTGTTCCAGTACTCACACAGTCTCCCTCCTCCTAGGGTAGTTCTTACTGTGAACACATTTCAGTTACAAAGACCAAAATCTCCTTCATATTCCTGGTACTTAAACCATCCGATCATTTTTAGCACTTTCACTGTTTGTTTAGTAACAGGAGAATATCACTGAATCTCACCTAAATCTCTGAGAATAGTTAGCCAGTATATAATTAAATAGGAACCTTGAAACATTTATTGTAAGAATGTTAGGGGAATAAAAGTGATAATAAGGTAAAAAGGAAAATACTAATTAGACCCCGGCCTGCACACCCCTCCCAAAAAAAAAAAAAAGTCAGTGAAGCAGAGACTATTATTCAAGGATATCATATGGCAAGTAGGAAATAAAAGAAAACATTTTGAAAAATGCATACAAGGGGAAGAACATAAAGAGCAGGACTGAAGGTTAATACCAACATCACAATCAGGCAGATTTATGTGAGGAACCATAGGCCTTTTACCAGGGAAGGACAGGAAGGAAGTATTTCTGCCAGGGACAAGAACACCTATTTCTGAAAAGCAATGAAGAATTCACTCTTTGTAATAAATTTCAAGACTAATTCTCTTCCAAGGTTCCTATTTAATTAGAACAAGGCTGACAATTCCCAGACAGAATTCAGAGGATCTTCAGTGATACCATTAGATTAACCCTTCAAGGAAGTACTGAGAGAAGTACAAAATAGGATTTTCATGCCTTCCTGACAATGTTAACTGGATGCCACTATTCTCAAACTACTGTGTGCAGGAGACACCTAAACCACCATTCCCTTGTGTGTGATCTTTATACATTTTAATGCAGACAAAAATTAATCCAGCTTCTACTGGGTGTGAATTTGCTCTGTGAAGAATGCAGTTTTATTTTCTCTCCTTTCCATCAATATCCTAAACATAATGTAATATCCCCCTCTTCATTCAGATAGCAGTCTCTCCAGAAGTCAAATTACATTCATTTTTTACTAATTACATTTTAAAGTTTGGCACCCTAATATGACCATTATGAATGTAATTTTATTGGCTCTTAACTCTGCCAAAAGCAACAAGTATCAGTTCCTGTAAAGTGTGACATGAACTGTTAATTAGACTCAGATGTTCAGCTTTAGTTTCCCATTTTGAAGCTATTAGGAACATGCTAATTGTAACACAGCAGGTAAATAATCATCTGAAACTCTATTTCATAGCAATTACAAAGAAGGCAAGATAAATGTGCAAGTTACAAATGGGTTTAAAAAGCATACTGTGCATAATGACTGCTTACACATATTAAAATCTTGACTGTCCCTAATAGTCAAACATTTATACAATAGTCAAACGTGTACAACAGAAGAGTGCATTTTGATGAGAAGACAGGGAGATCTGTAGTGTTACTGCATCTTCCAGCTCCAGATATACAGGACAGGATAAGCAAATGCCATCCTTGGTATAGAAGATGGAAGTATCTTGCTTCTGATACTCCCTGTTCTCTGGTGCCATGCAAGCACAAATGTGACAAGAACTGACAGGGGCCAATCATACCCACAGGTCTGACCAACCTGATGACGTGACAGTTCTAGAAATGTGTTAGGAAATACAAGATTACTCAATATTTTCATCTATTTGAGTTTTAACAGTTTTGTGGCAAAGTGCTGCATTTAGTGTGACTTTGATATGGAGTAGCACTGCTTGCCACTGGCTCTAGTAAATTCAGTAAGCAGATCATTCATAAATAGCTCTGTCCTTCTTAAGGTTGAGCATTAAATTTGATTTTTGAATTAGTTGTAAACTGAAACTTTTCAGGTTTTAGTTTTGCTTGTTTGTTTGTTTTTCTCCTTGACATCACACTTCTGCCCAAGCTCAGAGATTTTTTTCCCAGGTGACTGTTTTAAGGGCAAGAGACACAGCTGGGTAATCAAAATAACTTAAACCACCTTTAATTAAAAAGCAGCCTTGAATATGAACTGACATCCTTACAAGATAAGCTGATATCACTACAGATGAGAATATTTGTATCTCACCATAACAGAGCACTATGTCCTGCAGTAAAGAAGTGGCAGATCTGTAGCATGCTGCCATTCCCTCAGGTTCATTAAAAAAAAAAAAATGGTAAAGCACTAGAAATGTTAAAAAATAAACACATACCACACTAGCTGAGAAGTTTTTCATAACAGGCATTACATTAAATAAATAGCAGCTTTTTCTGAAGAACTACATTTTGGGTAGTTTGGATCTTCTGTGCTATCTTACAATTGTTTATGATACATTTACTGGCTCTTTCCTGTATCTATCAAATTTTCATAATTCCCACTACATTTTATGATGCCTTTGATGAATATAAATTTCAGTAGCCAGAGATTCCAGGCATGATAAGAAAAAGATCTCAGTACTGGAACTTCTTTCAGTATACAGAGGGCTGGTTGAGGCCTTGCAGGACCAGGAGGGAAATGTTCAGGAAGATGTGACCAAGGAGTATAAAGCTCTTTGGGAGGGGTCACTTCCATGTACCCAGTTACTCAGTTGTTCCCTCTTTACTCTTCTACACAAAGTCAGTGTTAACACACTTTTGCTAATTATCTATATTTACATCTGCTATTGAATTCCTCTGAAACAGATTCTCAGTTTTCCTTGGGATATGGATCTTCTGTGGATGGCTTCTTCGAGCCCATATCCCTAATATGCCTCCTGCCTTGCAATACCCTGCAAAGCAAAACTTCGCATGTGTACTCATTATTTTTTCTCTGCTAACAGATACAATGTGAAGGGTAACTTCTTTCTGCTTCTTGAAAAGGTTTTGTGGTAAATAAAGAGTTGTAATTCACGTAACTGCAATATAGAGCAATATACAAACTACTCACAGTCACATAGGATTGTCAGCTTATCAAAGGCTGTTGACATGATTGAACTGAAAACAGACACACTGACCTCATCCCCAATGGCTTGACACATTTTCCCATGTGTAGTCATTTAAAATCCAACCAGAACCATGGTAAAAGACCTTTCCATGTCTGCTCAGTGTCGCCCAGTGCTCTGCATGTTGGTGCACTTCATTTAGGATTCCTGACTAAATGTGTGAAGGACTGGAGAGTCTAGACTTGAGACCAAGATGAATATATGTGCTAAGTGATAAACCTGGAGTTTCCTGGGCACATAATTGAAAAATCTGATGGATTTCCAACAGAAATCCCCCATTCCCCTCACTTTTCTGTAAATCAGCTCCTTGGCACCTCTGGAAATGTGTAAGTGGAAATATATTAAATTATCCCCCCTTTTCCCTTTCTTTTGCAATAGTATTGGTAGTAAGAGGCAAGTGTAAGTCAATGTTACAGCTTCCCTCTGAGGATGTTGCCCTCAGTCTAATCCTTTCATTACAAAATATGTTTGATGATCAGATCCTATTGGTTAAATCTGTTTCTTCACTAGTGAAATTAGAAAAATGCAATAACCCTGTGTCAAGAAAAAAATATTTAAAATACTCTTAAAATTCATATCAATGTAATTCTGAGAGAAAATAGCATGAAAAAGGTAAGACAGGACTTGCACAAACATATCAGGGGAGGGAAAATGGAAGAGAATAATAAAATAAAAATGGCCAGTGTTTTTCCCCTCTCCCTGCAAATGGTAGAGCAACTAAAAGGAAGCAACAGAGCCTGAAAATCACAGAGCAAGCATATGAAAAATGGAAACAGACAGAGGAAATTAATAATTTCCTGTACAACAGAACAATGTTTTCAAGATAAACAATAGGCTTACAAATGAAAACAGAAAAAAGAGAAAAAAGTCTCTAGAGAATATTCTTTCTTTTTGAAATCCTAAACAACCCAGATTCTGAAGGAAAACTTTTCAAGAAAAAGCTTTGTGATTGGGCTAAATTTAGCTAATATATTTTCTTGGGTTTTTTTTAATTCAATCAAGTAGGTTTGAAATGTATAAAAATATTTAGCCCAGAAGATATATCAGAGTAACAGCTTTTCATGTGGATATCAGGAATAGACAGCTAGAAGGCTCTTTGCATAAAATTATGTGTGCTTCTTTATGATAGTTGTGTTATTTGCATTAAATAGCAAGTTAAGGATATATTATATTAAATTATCTAGGACATTATTAACACATGAATAAAACATGTTTTTGGTAATGTAAAGTAATACTTTTGGCCTGTGAGAGTCCCTAACATTTAATGGAGAGAAAAATACACTTTAAGGAGCAAAACACAGCATGGGCCAGCGTACAGTGCTATCACTCTGCTCACATGGGTGATTCTGATTTGCATCAAGTGAGGGTTTAGAATTAAACACTCTCCTTTCCTACTGTAATCTACTGTCACCAAGTAAAGCAGATTTAGGGACACCAAGTGATGTGATGTAAGACAACTGATCTGTGGCCTTTAAATCTCCTGCAGTTTGTGAGCAACTCCAGAACAGCTCCCACTCCTGGGCAAAGTCACACAAATAGCAGTGCGGTTTTGATGTCTAAAGGTTGCCAAGCAGTTCAAATTCCCAGCTTTGGGAGCAGCTGAGCCAAGTACAGGCTAATGAGTCTGATATCAGTGGCTGTTGTGATGTCCAAAGAAATCTCCAAGCATACGCTGCGGACCTCATGAGAAACATATGTCTTACACATAGGCTTTTGATTTTAGGGTCACAGTAAATGGCCAGCACTGTGTAATGGACAGAGTCTCAGGTCAGTAAGACAAGACTCAAGGCAGAAAATTTGTTTAGGCTTCAGATTTTAATTCTCTTGCACAACTGAAAAACTGACAAACGTAACTTCAAGCTTGCTGTTTGAGAACTCAGTATTCACTCATTATCACTAAAATCTCTATTTTTCCTTCTAGCTAGGACTGTATCAAAGATAAGAGTGCAACTAGCGCATAAGATAAGGCATAAGAGGATAAGAAGTATAGGGTTTCTTCTTCTATGCTGTTGTACTTCAGTACTTCTGAATATTAACTTATTTTGATGATCACTAAAAGTTTTTAAACAGTTGTAAATTAATTTCCTGGCCAGAGGAAAATGGCAGATAATTTATGTAGTCTGTAGAGCCTCCTACTTGTCATGCTTGGCAAGGAAGACATGATGAGGGTTTTTTGCTTCATTTCCCTTACTATTTTGACATGAAAATGAGGGGGAGGGTGTGATGTGATTGCAAAGCACATGAGAGAAAAGGAGAGGAGGCACTGAAATTTTCCTACTTAATTACAAATCATAAGCTTATATAATACTGAATTTTTTTTCTACTGTGGATTTTATTCTTTAAAAAATGAAAATAGTTTCTGTTTAAAATTATAAAAACCATAGAAATAAAGAATATATAGGCAATTTTCTGTTTGCTTAAGATTGTAAGGGATGTTATCTATTGCTTATACTGATTACATTGCAATTACACTGAGCTCTCATTTTCAAAGCATGTTGGCCCTCAGCTCATTCTGCCAGAAGTCCTTTATTCTTAACAAAATGTAGTATTAGAAGTTGAAAATAGGACCAAACTGTAGTGGTGTGTGTTTTGTTTGATTTTGCCTGACTCTTTCGCTGTTATATTTTGAGAGGGTTGTAAAGTTATACAAGTTGAGATAATGGTTTGCCCCTGTCCCTTCCCCTTATAGTGGTTTTTGTCCAGGTTTTCCCGCCACTCCGGGTGCCCATCAGCCTGTTCCTCCCCGCCTTCCCCTCGTTTCTGCTGAGTCATTCCCAGTTGTCCTGCCCCCCTTCATGTCAATTAAGTTTTCCCTGCCCAGCTTGTTCTCGAGGTTTCTGTGTCAGTCACCTTGTCCCCCGTCTATGGTTTGTTGTGTGGGTTTTCTCCCACCCTGATGTTTTCCCTATTGGTTCAGTTAAACATATTCTTGTCCCTGTTGTAACTANAAACAATCTGTCCCAAAGAATTTTGTGGATTTTTAGCAAGACCACCAGTCAGTCCCAGCACGTGTCTGAGTTTACTTCGTAAAGAAAGGAGCTCACACCTGTAGAATACTTTAGCCACTAAAGGTTTTTACTGATGCAGCTGCAAAAAAAAAAAAAAAAAAAAAAATTTTTGCATTATTTATTTAATATTCAGCTCTGTGGGTGTTTGGACAACATTGGTGGTGGAAGTCACTGGAAGTCAATGAGATACTTTGGGGTTTATTAAGGTAAAAATTCTGTTTAGCTTAATTATGTAATGGAAAGATGACATAAATACTTTGCACAAACAGAACAATGTGCAGGGATTACAGTTATTTGTCTTGCTAATTAAACCTCCCATTTGGCCTCTTTGTTACAAGCTTGATTTTATAAACTCACCATGCATGTCATTCCTTGAGTCATGGAGTAGTCAAACTGGTAGACTACATATAAATTTCATCTTTTATTGGAGAATTTACTGGGATTCTCCTGTGTGTTTGGGTGTCTGGTTTTGTTTGCTGAAAATGCTCTGAAACAGTGGAAATCAATCAAAATTAAAAGCAAGTAAAATACTGGAGGTTTCATTCAAAGGTCATTAAAATCAGTAGAGAGTTTTAATGGATGTCACAGTTTAAGACATTATAACAGTAATGCAGGTGACACCAAGTTGGGCAGGACTGTTGACCTGCTGAAGGGCAGGAAGACTCTTCAGAGGGATCCAGATCCCTCTGGATCAGTATGGCAAAGCCAACAGTATGAGGTTCAACAAGACAGAGTGCTGGTCATTAGCCTTGAATCACAACAACTCCATGCAGCACTTGAGGCAGCATGGCTGAAAAACTGCACAGCAGAAAAGGACCTGAGGGTGCTGGTCAGCAGCTAAACACAATCCAATGTGTGCCCAGGTGGCCAAGAAGGTCAATGGTACCCTGACCTGTAACAAAAACAGTGCAGCCAGCAGGGCCAGGGCAGGGATCTTCCACCTGTACTCAGCACTGGTGAGGCCACAACTAGAA
This sequence comes from Peucedramus taeniatus, assembly GCA_013400575.1. Classification (NCBI taxonomy): domain Eukaryota; kingdom Metazoa; phylum Chordata; class Aves; order Passeriformes; family Fringillidae; genus Peucedramus; species Peucedramus taeniatus. Next base: position 24,365 of record WBNO01029439.1, read on the forward strand.
TCTAGTGTTCAGTTCTGGGCCCCTCACCAAAAGAAAGACATTGAGGTGATGGAGCAACTCCAGAGAAGGGCAACAGAACTGGTGAAGGGTCTAAGAGTCAGTTTTATGAGAATTGGCTGAAGGAGCTGGGATTGTTCAGCCTGGAGAAAAGGAGGCACAGGGAAGACCTTATCACTCTCTACAACTGCCTGAAAGCAGGCTGTAGCCATGTGGGGATCAGCCTCTTCTCCCGGGGAACCAGCAACAGGACAAGAGAACACAGCCTCAACCTGCACCAGGGGAGGTTCAGGTTAGAACCTGAAAATCAGGAAGGATTTTTTCACTGAAAGGGTGGTTAAGAATTGGAGCAAGCTGCCCAGGAAAGATGTGGAGTCACCATTCCCAGAAATGTTCAAGAAACAACTAGACATGGCACTCAGTACTCTTTACAGTTGGTGCGATGGTGTTTATTCAAAGGTTGCACACAGTGATATTGGAGGTCTTTTCCAGCCTTAATGAAGTCATTTCCTCTATGATTCTGTGATAAGTATAGAAGAGTTTTAAAAGTTCATTTTAATTGCAAAAAAAAGTTTAATAGAACTGTATTTATAGTTCTGAATTATATTCCTGCCTAATATTCCTTGAGTATGGAAAAACTTAAAACTCGTTTTTCTCTTTGAATAATTTTAGTAATATGAAGACTCTTCAAGAAAAATTAGAGTTCACATTGTTTTGCCTACAAAAAGTGAATGTACACCACTCTGATAGAAACCTGATAAAAACAGAGGATGCCATAAGAAAGGCCCGTGATTAAGGTCTGTATTATAGAGTTATTATTACAATTGCCAAGGACGAATGACTCTTTGCACAGACCAAATACAAAATACATATACAAAATTTTAATTTTGTTTTTATTTTCAGTCCTACTGTCTCTATACTTTTTGATTAGGCTCTACTGAAAATGTGTGCTATGGATCCACCTAAAACCCAATTCCCTGGAGTGAGGAAGTTGTAAGACACTTTATTTCCCACCTCAAAGAAAGATGTTAGTCCTCACTAGGGCTTACAGGAAAATGCTTACAGGAAAATTAGCACCATGGAAGTTATCCTTTAATTTACCAAAGAAGCTGTGAAAGTAGAAACAGGAGAAGACTTGGGTAAAAGAGACACAATTTTTTTTCCAAGCATATTATATTTGCACCCCTCAATAAATACATTTTGGATACACAAGAATTTGAAAAGGTCATGTAGTGGTTGCGACAATATAATAGATTTTTTATGTCTTAGAAACAGCATTTTCATAGGTGATTCTGAGTAAAGTTAGGAAAGGACAGAATTAAGAAGAAAGCAGTCAATAAACAGGCAGCATAAAAATATTCAGGACCTCATGCTTTGTTCATAATATGATATATGGTTATATACACCTATTTATATATTATTTGTCTATTGTATCTAAAGACTACACATATAAAACATGCATGTCTATACAAATATATGCATATAATTTAATTTTATTGTTTGGTATATAGCATACCAAAAAGAAGTAATATGCTACAATCTAATATACAGAGAGAGACACATATATATCTACATGCATATGTTCTGCATTTACGACATTTAAAATCTTGACCTTTATTTTGATTTAAGCGTCTTTGAGCAAAGACTCTTCTTTAGAAAGACTTGCCTCTAAAAGCTCCCTACTTCAGGGGATTTTATAGTGTTGGGAAAACTTTTATAGTTTCATAACATGTATGCATATTGTCTTTGCCGAATGAGGAATATTTTTGGCCTAGTTTTAGGTAATTTTTATTAACATTATCACTAGTTATTAGCAACTTGGCACATAAGCAAGTATTTTTTTTATGTGCAGTAAAACTTAAAACAGCCAAGACCAAAGCAAGAGACAGTAGGCAGATTATTGGCATCAAAATGTTTCAAAATTAAGAACACTTCAAATAATTTTAACTTTTTCCAAGAAGCTAAAGCTCTAGTAGCTGAATCCAAAATAACAACTTCCCTCTGAACCTTAATGCTTTGGCTTCAGATAGCTTTGATCAATTAAAACACATGCAAAATATAGGGGGTGGGGGCAAAGGAACTTTAAAAAATATTTCAATATTCCAAATCTTTGCTGTGTGCTCAGATAAATGTCAATGTGATTTGCTCATGAGTCTCTCTGCCAAATTTCTACCAGCAGCAGCTTGTTGCCATAAGAAGAACATCACAGACAAGAAGATAGTGAACCAGGTGACAGAGTGAGCCATGTACATCTGTTTGTCTCTGGAGACTGGGTCGTCTGTATCAGCTGGGGACAAATGAAGCCAAATATAGCAATCCAATGTTAGTGTCTGCCAAAACCCAACACAATTTGGTTAATTCTTTCCTCCTGATATAATTATCTGTTTAGCTGAAGAGTTACCATATTCATTATAATTCTGAACATCTCCTCAATCTATATTAATTATATGGATAATATTATTTAAAACACAGAGCTCATGGAGTCACATCACCAGTCAAGGAAGCACATTAGCCTCAGGCTAATTGCTCAAGTAAATTGCTGAGCTTCTGTACATACAATTTAGATCATAATTCTGTTCACAACATAAATAATCACTAACTTTGCCTAAGTTATCCTTTCAGTATAAGTTCCTATTCATGCTTAAAAGAGGGAATTTTCTCCCAAGTGAATTAAAAAAAAAAAATTATGTATCTTCAGGTATCTGCAATTGGAAAGTCATTCCATGAGCAGTGTCCGTGCTTGTTTATCATGAAATGGAGGCATGATAAGAATTAAAGTAGAAACGAGTATGCACAGGGATTTAATGTGATCTTGCTTTAGAAGCCATTTCTAAATCTAAACAGCAAATGTATTCTATTGCATAAGACAAGCTAAATGGCAAGTGATAAGCCAGTTGCAATGCAAAAATCACAAAGCCAATTATATGAGTTATAATTAATAGAACAATAAACACAGAAAACTGCAGATACATTTCGTTGATTTTGTTGACAATCAACCAATGCCACTAAGTTCATGAATTTTAGCCTTGCAGGGAGGATTAATGTAGATGTGTTTTGCAAAGCAGACTGAGAACATTTTCCCTTGCACAAGAAAAACACAGCTGATATATCTGGATACGCTAGGAAATCATAAAGCACATGGATATAAGTGGCCATCATTCTTGGAACAGTAATTAAAAAAAACAACAAACAAAAAACAAACCTGGTTTGGCAATAATTACTGCCATTCCAGATGAGGCAATTAGAATCTCAGCTTAGTAAAAATTTCATATTGTTTAAGACATCACAAGCTGTCTCAGGAAGTGGGTCAGTGGTAAAGAGAAATGCGTTGTGTCTGCTTTAAAATCAGTCAGGCTCTGGGGCAGAAAGCATGGGACTATGGAATAGAAACATTAACTAGCATATTCACTGAAATCAGACCAAATCAGATTTAATTCAGGACACATTTTCAGTGCAAAGATGTGTTAGAAACAAGATGTATAGCTATTTCCACCAGCAAACTTTTTAATTCTATAAATTCGTCACCTGTCACAAATTAAAATGGTTTCTGCCTTCTTAGACTGATCAATGCCACCCTAAACACATATCCCCAAACATGACAGGTAATCTGCACAAATTATCTTCTCTGCTCGGAAAAATTATGCTTTTCTGTGGGAAATGACCAAGCCTGGTGCTGTCTCTGCTTGCACTTCACAATCCCTGGGTTAATTGATCCTCCAGCACAGGAGGCACGTTCTGATCTGTTCTTGAAAACACATTCAGGTTCCTTTGAAGTCTCTAGTAGTGTTTCTGCTGACTTCAAACAGCTTGGAAATAGCTGTAAACAGGGAAGAAAAATAAGGTAAGCAAGGAAAATTACCTTGAAAAAAAATACTGTTGGTACTGATCTAGAAAGAAAAACATATACATGCCACAGCATGCGATAACAAGGCATTCTCATGTAAAAGCTGCATCATAAAAAATTTTACATGCACAGGCATTTAGGAGGGAAGCTTCAGCAAAATTATCAAGATTGCAAGTTATACATTGCTGGAGTTAATGTTTCAGTATAGTTAACTCATGAGGCAATGTTTCCCAGACGAGTTTTTTGCCAGCAGACTCCTCAGACCCCTAACCCTACCATTACTCGACCCATCAAGGCTGACAACCTGGAAGCTCTGTGCGCCAAGATTGCCTCTGAACCAACACACCCTGCCTCCAGACAGCACCTCCTGCTGTGGATGTGACCTCCCAAACCTGCCAGGCACTGCTGCTGCACCGTGTGAGCTTGTGTCCAATGGTAAATTAGGGACCCCCTGCCTTGGTCTCCATTTGTAGCACAAGCATGCTTTCAGGTGTCCAGAGCATTAATAACCCATGGTATCTGCTGCTTCTGAAGATACTGAATTAATCAGAAGGTTTCATCACAACTGCAAAAATGTTCCAGGTATCCCTGGCTGCTCCCAGTCTGCTCAGATTTGCCCATTGCAAAATTAGTTCCCTTCTATTTGTACAAAGTCTTCAGTAACTTAAAAAAATTAGGTAACCTTCTGCATAAAGAAGTATTTTCTTGACTAGGACAGTTTTCTAAGCCCAGGCTGTTGTTTCGAAAATCAGAACCTTAAAATGCTGCAACAGTGCTTTTAAAGAAATGCAAAAGATGCATTTTTTAAAAGCTCCCCATGGCTGATTTAAAAGCATGAGGGAATATACACTCACTCTGCATTGCAAATATTTTGCTTGACAAGCCACAGTCACAATTCCAGTGCTATAAACAAAGTCTTGATGTCAGCTACAGTGCTGTTCTGACTGTCCATCTGCTCAGGCTTTGTATTTTGCAGCAGAAATTAGTGGAGTATATTAGCACTCTCCAGATGAAATAGCTGGAGGATATTTACATACATATTTGTATATGGAATTAGCCTTTCCCCATCTCCTTCAATAAGCTTTATGAACTGATCAGTTGAACTGGCAAGTGCTATTGGTAATTCAGACATAAAACCATATTGCTAAGTATCACCTCCATCAACCTTCCTTATCTTTCTAAGATAAATCCTTTTCAGTGTAAGCTGACTGTTAGGAAATGACCATGAGATTTTTTGGAGGAAGAAAGGAAAGGAGACAGAAAAGTGTTGCAGGAGATGTACAGAAACCTGTTTCCCCTCTTCACCACTACTAATTTACACACACACACATGCACACAGACCTTAGGTCTGTTCCATGTATTGCTACTGAATACAGAGTATACTGGCTTAAATAGGTAGATTTGGAAATGCTGATGAAAAACCTGAAAGCTAGGAAGAACTAGCCACTTCTTTGACTTCTAGCACATCTTCAATTTCTCTCCATTATTTTCATATTAACCTGAGTAATTTGAATTCGGCCAACATGTATTCCCAGAAATAATTCAACCTTCATTTTAAGATCTCAAGAATAAGTGTGATTAAAAAAATACTGTTCTTGTTAATATTTACAGCTTATCTTGGTGGTTTGGCTAAATGAGTAACTATGGCTTTTGAAAAATGTCCTTATTTTTCCTCATCTAAATTATACAGCTTTAAGTCCAGAATGTTTAATTTCATCACATTTTATTTTTTTTAAAGTGAGCTGGAAATATCCTAAAATACCTACGATTTCTCTTCCTGATGATACTTCTACCACTGAATCACACTGCATCTCTTACTTCCCTTAAACATACTAAGAAAAGGGAACCCTTCAATTCTTTGGAAGAAAGCCATGTTTTACAGATCATTCATTACTTCTAGTCTTATACCCTCCCTATGTGCAAATTTTCACAATCCTTCTAAAAACGTGAAAAGCCATGGGATTCAGTGTGTTACTTCCATGGGAAAAAAAGCCATTTACAGAGGTAAAGCCATGTATTTTCCAATTCCCTCCCTCTATAAATAAGGATAACACTAGACTCTTTGTCTAATGTGTACACTGGTATTTTTTTTTAATCTGTTTCTTGGTTACTGATGAGTATATTGAGTCTTGCTGCGCTGAAAACTACTCCTTGAAAATCTTCAATGGAAATTCCTGCTCCAGGTACTCCATTCGCCTCTTATTTCTTATTTATGACAAGGTTTGAGAGCTTCAGGTCAGGTCTCATCTAATTATCTTGAGCATAAATGCCAGATTTCAACCTGAAGGTCATAAAGTACAAATCAAACTGCTTACTCAAAGGCTTTGTGTTTTACAGAGCCTTTATCAGCCAAATTCATTATCTCAATTCAAATTAGTGTTATATATTGCAAAACAGATATACTCTGGGGGAGATTTTTTAGCTTCTGGAGGGTTTTTTTCTGTTTTTTTTTTCCCACAAAGGAAGCTACAGTGGCTGCCGATAATAATCTTGTCTCCCATCACTTCTTTATGGATTGAATCCAGTCTGAATTTTTCTGTTATTATTCCCAAGAAGACTGTGACTCTCCAAGCAAAATAATGTTCAGTCTGCAGGAGAAGTAAAACAGCATTTAGTCCTGGTGTCATGACAGGCCATCTACAGGAAAAGATCAGGACTGTTAATCAGTGTAATATGCAGTAGCAACCAGCACAGTAGATTATCTTTCTAATTCACTGAATCTCCAGGAATGGGGGAAATTACCACCAAACACCCTACACACTGCACAAAGACTTGCATTTCACAAGACACCCTTCCAATTACAAAAATTTGTTATATCAGTAAAAATGCAACCCAGAGGTTTCAAATTTACTTACTGTGACCTTTATACCTGATTTTGTACGAGCTCTGAATCAAAATGCAAACTTTGAATGATGATCATATCTTTGCTTGCAAACTTTGAACACTATTGATTTTGCCCTTTAATTTTTGTCTCAGTTGTATCAGTCAACAACAGCCTTTGAATGTATATGCTTGCTTATGTTGCTATGGTTCCCTTTGCTGTGCTGAGCAAAACCCTGTGAAATTAATTTGCGTTTTTCTGGGAGGAATCTGTCTTTTGCTTCTTCTCACCAGGAGATCATTCATTGTGATATTTCAGTCTCTTGCTGAGAGCATTGTCTTAAAATTGCAGAGAATTATGCTTTTTATGAGGTGATAATAACAAAAACTATACATGGTTATTCTTAAAGCAAATACCATTTGTTATCAAAATGCTGTATTGGAATGTAACAATGATTATTTCATCAAGATAAAACAAGAGGACACTCTACTTAATATTTTTTTATAAAGCAATAAAAAGGACACCTCAAACTTTGTTTTCTTCTTTTTTTTCTTTACAGATAGAAACAGGAAGAAAAGAAGTATGGTTTTGAAATAGGTGCAAGAAAGTAAAGAAAAATTAAAATTGATTTTATTTTCTAGAAAATAAAACTACTATAAAAAGTTCAGTCATATATCAAGGAAAATCTTCTAAGTTTTAACCCCAAAAATTGAGCAAAAAATAGAAATAAGCTTTTGCTTCCATATAAATTTTGTAAGCCAATATTTTGTGCTACTGTCTGATATACTTAATACTGATATAATCTAACTAAAATGCTGAAATCATGGATTAGGGAATAAAACTCACAAAATCTCTACATCTTCTAAACTGATTTAATTTTTGGAATAAAAAAGACACTGTAACAGCAAAGTGATGTGATGATTTGCCAGGTTATTGAAAATGTAGTGGTATGATTTCATTACTGCATCAGTCTAGAATGAAAAGGCTGCACCCCAAAAGTCTAAATGACACTCACTGCCAGGAACTATGTGAGTATGCAAAGACATCTTGCATGTCTTGAGGATATATGGCTTGCTCCTCTTCTTAGCAGGCAAATATCTGACAAAAACTGGAACTGGGGCCCTCAGGATACTCTAGGTTTTCTGCTCATACAGCCACACTTACTGGAGTGCTGTTGCTAGTGTAACTTAGGGCAAATTAAATGCTTTCAAGGCAGAAAGGAAGAATTTAAATTCCCTGCCTTAATGAAACATAGACTTTGGAATGACAGGAGCCCACATTCATGGAGCCCACTCCTTTTCCCTTATCCTTCCTCCCCTGGGGCTAGGGAAGCAAGAACTGGGTATTCACAAGGTAAAGTGGTAGCACTCTTTCCGGTGTTAACGGGTGATAATGCTAGCATGTAGGGCTGCAGTTTTTGTCAGAAGGGGAGACAAAAGTTATTTGTTACAGGCCACCACATAGAAGAAAGTAACCAGCATTCTGCAAAGACCTCTGGAAAAGGAAAGGCTGTATTAATAAGTGTAACTTTTTAACAATAGAGAAAAATTACCCTAATACAAACATAATTTGAGATCTAATATTACATTCCAAAATATTCAAAATGTTTGAAGTTATTCTTTGTAGTATCTATTTAGTAGCTTGAAGCTGCTTAGTATTCTAGGTCTAGCCATCAGAAGGTGGTGACATCTTCAACTCAAAATGAGAAAAGCTGATGACTAAAACAGCCATGTGTGGTATCGGAATTATTTCCTAATGCTGGACTTGGACTCATAACACCTGCAAGCCCTACAGTGTAAGAAGACATTGCTAGAGAGTGCTTGTGTCTAACACAAATTTCCTTCTCAGAAAGAAATCTCAGAGCACATGAGCTGAACTTCACCCAAGCATAAATAAGAGCAAACATCCTCTTTAGCTTCGTTTTAAAGGTCATTCTTCTTCAAAAGCTGTCAGGTGCCTGATCACAGCCAGCAATTTTTCAAGCAGATAAGTCAAGATTTTGTCATTAAGGGAGATGATTATAGAACTACACTGATTAATGTAATTAAGTGTAATCCAGCATAACTTTAAATAGCAGAAGGAAAGCTCAGTAATGCCAGTGTATCAAACATCTGGTCAATTGTATTCATTGGCAAGGAAGATTGTGGAGCCACAATGACTGTAATTATCCATTATTTAAAGTGAGAATTTATATCTCTTTATCAGAGAAAAAATATCAGTGGTTAAATTTTCTGTTAGAGAAAACTGACTTCAAAAACTGAGCCAGCTTTTAAAGTTCTTCTCAATTAATGTTATTTCAGGCTTCTCTGCTACATCTCTTTTTTTCACCTCAAGAGACATAGAGTATTATTTAAGCCTTGGAAAAGTCTTCATTGGAGATTCCTTAACAATGAAAAAAATTTAAACATTATGGCCCCTTCTATAAATGTGCTGCTGGCTATTTTCACAGTTAATACAAGAACATGAAATGGGATTCAGGAGAAAAGAATAGCACAGAAAATGCTTGGATGTAACAGAAAAGAACAAGAACAAAATAAATACGCTTAGAACAATCAGACAAACTTGATTTTGTATCTCTGTGCTCCCTGTGGGTTATGCATGCTTTCCATTTCAGATGTATCCTGAGGCATGTTGCAAATAGGATTGCATTTAGCTGTTTGTTCACTCACCAGCAGGCTTCCCAAAAGGCCAGTTTGTGTCTAAGACCTTGCTTCTCCTTTGAACATGTATAGTTCCCTTGAAAAAACAGTCTCTACCTCTCCATCCCCTTTTAAAGAAAACAAGTGAACTATTCATGCAAAAAAGTGGTTGGGAGAGTGGGGAGTCATGAAATTAATAAAAGAATAATATCAGAATCAGAATAACAATGAGAATAAAATGATGCAGAAGAAGGTATAGTAGAAGTAAATATTAGAAATTCTCCTGTCCTCAGTGAGGAGGTGCCATTGGCAAGGACAGAGAGCCCAGTCCCTGCCGCACACAGTGCCCCAGGCTGCAGCCAGGCTCTGCTGGATTTAGCGTGGAACATCAGCGTGAGCAAGGCTGTGCAGGAGATTCAGGCATCTGGCCACCAGCCAGCGGAACAGAGGCAGCTGGAGCAGGGCATGGCTGCACATCTAGAAGCAGCAGCTCCAGCACGAAGGGAAGAGACCCGGATTTCTATCCCACACAGCCCTTGCTGCCCCGCAAGGCGCTTCCCAAGCCCCCTGGGAGCACAGGCCGTCAGGGAGCAGCAGGAGGAGGCAGAAAGGGGCTCAGTACTGCCGCAGGAAGAGAGCCAGGAGGGGGCTTGGCTGGCGAGCTTGAGCTTTCCCACTTGGATGAGGCGGAACACCGAGAGCTGTCTGAAGGAGAAAGGAACAAATACCAAGAGGTGACCCAAGGGAAGGCCTGCACTGAGCCAGAGCTGACCCCAAGAGATGCTGGTTGTTACAAGGAAATTTCCAGGGGGGAAGCCTGCACTGAACAGAAGCTGACCCCAGGGAAATGCTGAATGTATCACTTTGTATCAGAATGTACATGTTCTGAAGTACCAAAATGTATCCCAAGGAGAAGTCTGCTGTGAGACAGAGCTGTTCCAGGAGAGAAAAGTGTCTATTCGGAAGTTTTCCCAGGGGAAGCCTGAAGTGAGCCAGAGATGTCCCAGGGAAATGCTGGTCACTACCAGAAATGTCCCAAGGGGAAACCTGAAGTGAGCCAGAGCTGTCTCAGGGAGCTGCTGGTAGCTGTTAGGAAGCTTCCTAATTATACATATTGCATTATTCCCTACATCACACACTCCACCCCCAACACCTTAGAAAGAAAGAGGAAAACCAGGTTTTACTTCAGTTGATTTTAGTGTTTTCTGCAGTAAAAATATGTATAAAGGTCCTAAAAGACACCTTGTCTCATGTTCAAAGGGTTGGGTTACTTTCCTAACTTTTCTGATTACAACAGTTCCTGCACCAAAATGAGGGAGGGGAAAATGCAGTTTCCTCATCATTCATTTGCATTGGTTGAACAGAGTTCCTGCCTTTGTTTTACAGTTGATTAAGACAGGAGGTTGTTACTCTACAACATTAGGAATAAGAATAGAGGAGGGTGCAAATGAGGAATAAAAATGAAAATTATGAGGAAAGAAAAGGAAATCTCAGAACTGAGCAGGAAATGGAAAGAGAATTACGACAGAAGTCAAAAACAGTTGAAAGAGGAAGGAATGAAAGTTTCCTTCTGACACTGAGAAAAAGAGAAAATACTGTGACAAGCAAAAGAGAAAGAAAGAAGGGGATGAGATGGGAGCGGTGGGTAGTATAGAGTAAAAGGAACTATGCAAACATCCAACTAGAGGAAGAAAAAAAAAATGGTGGGAGAATAGAAAAGCAAGGTAAGAATACATGGAAAAAAAAAAAAAAAAAAACAAAAAACCCAACACCCACAAAAAACCACACAACCCGAAGGAAAAAAACACAATGTGTTATCTCCATCTATTCATTAAACTTGGACAAAAAAAGATTGTTATCATTTATTGGAAGGGCAGAAAATTTTGGGAAATTATTACTTATCAGTTTAGTTGGAACTATCATATACTGTTAGTAAAACCTTCCAATTCATATGCTGTATGTGTGCACAGTAAATTCACCTTTGACCTGAAATTTAATTTCTGCAGTTGTTAGGTCCATCCAGATATCATCATGGTGTATATTATCCTTTCAGTCAAGCTTCTGCTGATACATGTATTACTTGTTATCACTAATTGAGACATTATATATTGTGCTTGTTTCCATGAATTGTAACTTGACTGTAATATTATTGTTAGACTCAGTGCCTGACTGGAGCCAGTATAAAACAGTCCCCAAATGCAGGTTCTTGGGAATCTGACCACTTATTGCAGCTTCAGTAGGTGCTCCCTGTAAGTGTTCATGTAAGCACTGTGGACAGTGAATGTGATAGTGGGAACTGCTTGGGCTTAAGCATTTTGGATCAAACTGTATCTGAAAGAGAAATAAATTCCCATGAAAATGTAATAAGACTATGGATGTGTAATATTTAAAAGACCTATTTTCTCTTTGGAAATTCCAACTGAAATAGGCCTAAATATTTTTGCATTCATTATTGACAAGAAATCAAGTATGTGTACTCCCTGTCAGTATAAAACAACTTACAAAATTAAGGGTTTTTTAAATAAATTCTGGTTTTTTAATACATGGAGTGCACACTGAAATGGCAGTACTGTATTTACAAAGCTGTGATACACAAGCATAAGTTTAGAACCAAGAAAATATTTAGGTACTACTATCTGTCTCTTAGGAAAGAAGGTGTCATGGGAAGAGAAACCCATCCCATCTGCAGAACCTGTTGGATCAGTGCTGTGTGGCAGCTTGGCTATTGGGGGAACATCACTTGCCATAGCAAAGGCTGGGGCCACCATTAGCCATATCCCATTGCACTTATATATTGCACTGCTGAAACACGAGCAGGTACATGTGGCTTTTGTCATTGAGTTTCATTTATCCCAGCTATCACAATTACTGCAGATTTCTGAAGCCAGTTGTGACAGTGTTATTAAATTTACGTCATACAATAGACCCTTCACCCATTGCCTGTAGCAGTCTTTGAACCCTGTGCCATACTTAAAATACGACCAAAATTATTCGGATTTTTTATTTTCACCTGGCATTCCCAATTACAGGAGTCACCTAAAGAAACCACTCCCAATGGTTACTCTGTTGAGCTGTGGAAATATTTCACCTGCAAAACTGAAATTAGTTAAAGAAGCTATGCTTATACTACCAATTATCACTCAAACAAATAGTTTCATTTTTGGTTTTTATAGATGTGTTCTATAGACATCATACTAACTATTTATGTACATAAGCATATAGGTCTTTTCAATGTAGCCCTAACAAACCATGTTTTTCATGGTTTTTTAGCTTGCAAGGCCAAAGTTTTAACAAATGCTAGAGCAGAATTCTAACACCCATAACATTAAATTAAGGGAAAAAATGATTAAAAGAACTATAAAGATTTAAGTTAAAAGCATATGTTAATATAGAGGAATAAATCAGTACATTGAAGATGGTGTCAAGGAATTGTGTTACACAACAATAGATTAGAACATGATTTTGCATTAGCAGATGATAAATATTAACAGTTGGTTGATATACCACACAAAACAACAAAACGTGTAACAAACTCTCAGGAAAGCATAAAATATTTGGGAATAGGTTGCTTTAAAATGAAATTGTGACACTAGAAGGGAATACAAAGAGCAAGAAGGATGGGTGAGACAGATGGGATGAACCCTCATTTTTTTTTGTTTAGCCATGTGTTGCATTAAAGAATGTATCTGCACAAGATGCCTCCATTAGGGCTGTGATTTCTACTTTGTGTGCTGGTGATCTGAACAATAGCTGAGCTCAGCTCTCCTTTTTGCTTTTCCTTTAACTTTTCTGAATCATCCCCTGAGCTGTTAATAGGGTCACTTATTACCAATATAAAAATTTTGAAGTTAACAAAGTGATTTAAATGTGTTTAAGACATTCTTCCTTGTGATTCAATATTCCACTCGAATTCCCATAAAATTATACAAGTCTATTATCTGTGAAGGAGCTATGATGACTAGATAAAACAGATTTTTAAAATTGATTTTATTTTCCTTTCACTATGATGATTCTGTGTTTTTTTCTCTACCCTCTTTCTACCATTCTTCCCCCTCCTTTCTTTTTTTCTGTTCACTCTTGGCTACAATAACTGTTATAATAGTGACTTGTGCTCTCAAAACCCACATGGTGTCCCTGTAATGAATCAGGAGATTAGGAGAGTAGTTGCAGCAACCTTTTTTTGAACCTAAAATAATCTAACTCCTGGAGAACTGTTCTGTCATGTGTTGGCAATGCATAGAAAGGAATAAAAATGCATAGAAATATTGTTGTATTAATACCTGGAAAATAAATCAGAGAAAGCAATTAGACCTGTATTTACAGTGCCTGTGATTAGGATTGGCTTTCTTCCCAGTCACAAAAAAAAAAAAAAAAAAAAAAAAAAAAATGCCTTTAATATTATTAAGAACTAATACTGTCTTGAAAAGGCAATAGATTTTGTTAACTCATCAAAGTGGGTCTTCATATTCAGATCTAAATGAAAGATACTTCATTTATAATAATCCCCTCTTTTCTGCACATCCATTAATTTAGCTGTTTCTTATCACATTAGTGAAAATGAGTTTGCTCATGTTTCTTTTGTCATTTGCAAGCAATTCAGTCAGAAAAGAACACCTAAACTGTCTTTTCAAGTTCAGGTTCCTTGGTCCTTGAAAAAGGCATTTCCATGGTGTGGCAGCTGAAATAAAGCAACTAATCCCAGTGATGGAAGAGCATTCTTGTAGCTCTCAAATGAGTTAGCAGGCTGTGGTAAAGAATGGTAGGAAACCAAGCACATACCCTGCCTGGTAAGAACTACTGACATTTCATCTCTTCTGTTCCATGCTATTCAGTGGCCATCATTAACAGAAGGTTTTGTTTTTGGGCACAACTGAGTGTCCACCATGGAAAATAAATAAATTAATAAAATAGCTAGAGTGAAATGGAGCAAGAAAATGTATATTTCTGTAACTAAAAGATGAAGTCCATCGCCCATGAAGGCAGAAAGTTCTCCTTGCAAAATCATTAAAACACCTCTGGCATAAGTCTACACTGCCCTTCTGTGCCAGACCCTTTCCTGCACTGCAACTGCAGTGACTGGGACATTACCTAGAGCAGCTTTAAACTAGTTTTTCATTTGAAGCAGCTTTCTCTTAGTTTGTGCTGGCTCAAAAAAAATGAGCTGAAATGTCAGAGACCTTGCAACACACTGTCTAAAGATTATTGGCTAGCAATTAGCTAACTGTCTGGCAGGTGTTTTTTAGGTAGACATATGTAGAAGAACCACCAATTTTTTCTGCAAATAATAAAAAACTTGCAGTGATAGTGAGCAGCAGCCAATGAACCAACATCTGGAGCTTTCAGAAAAAAAAAAAAGGTTTCTGTCCAATTCATTGTTTGAGCCTGCCTCTTCAAAAGATAGTCTCAGGAGTACTTTCTCTGCCTATGTCATGCAAGCTGTTGCAGAAAATACCTGAATGTTCCCTGGAGCATGGATCCTGGAGGATTTGGGCTGACTGGTTTTCATTGACTGTGTAGTGAGAGATGACAGTATCCACCATCCCCTGATAGAATCAACATATTTAATCACTTCTAGAAAATTAAGATATCAGGTGATTTGTGCACAATCTGCAGGTTTCCTCCCTTCCCAGTTTCTTCCAGGGGATGAAGACTCCAGAGAGTGCTGCACATGCCAGCATCACCTAGAAATAAGCAACCTTCCTCCTTGTTTCCCAGATAGATCTTTTTCACAGAAAACAATACACAGTAAATTGAAAACAAATCAAGCTGATACAGCAGCTGCCAGAATTCCCAGAGGTGCTGCATGGTTTTATCATGGAGTCATTATGTCTTAGTGCAGCTGTCTTCCTTGAAGCTATGAGAGCTTCTGCATGACCAAAAGGCTTATGTGACAGCAGCCTACTGACACACTCACCAGGTAGCTCCAGCTTCCCCTAATCCAGGTTTCTCCCCGCAAGATACCACTGCTGCCTGTTCTGTACCTTCAGGGTGACCCATCCTCAGTCACTGGTTGATTTCATCTGCCTATCCCAGCCTTTCCTGTGTGTCCTCTCACATCCCATGACTGTGTGACAGCCTCTTGGCATCTCCCTATTCTTCACAGCTGGTCTATCTTTTAACACCTACTTCACTCTAGGTAATGCTGGCAAGCAACTTAATCATTCTTTCCTTCCTCTCCAATTCATTTTTGTTATTTACTCAAGCCAAGATGGCCACGACCAGATTGCTGTCTTTTTTCTAGCAGGTAACTCTTGCTTCAGATTTAGGATCTACGATTCAGTACAACGTGTGGAAACTGCTCGCAGTCCACATTCTGCTGGGATCGTTGGCTTCCCTGACAGGTTTAGTGGAACACATGTTTTATAAAAGCTAAATCAAAGGGTAGAAGGTAAGATGAGAGCATATCCTCTGCATGTTAATCAGAAATCTAATTGGAGAATTATCAGACTTAAATTCATTGTGAATACCCAAAGGAGGTGGTAGGTTGGAAGAGTACACTGCTGAAAAACATTTAGGTGTTGAATCTCACTGCATGGGATTGAACTCCTTGTCTGCTTACCACATTAGTACCCATTGTGATGCTTTCCTGATTTTTAAAATCCCTAAAAGGGCTTCATTAGGGAATTCAGGGATTACTTCCTCTCAAAGACAACCGTTGCCTTGTGTGTATCGTAGACAAGTGCAGTCACTTCAGTCATGAGTGATGGACCAAACCACAGCTACTTTTGGTCCATCACATTGCTGTTGGCACACCAAAAGAACACCCCTTTGCCCAACAGAGAATATTACTCTTTTTGCAGGGTTGACTCTTCATTTCCTCCTCCCAAGAAAAATCTTCTCATTGCTTATATTGATGAAAAACCATCAGCATAACAAAAGAGCTGGCTTTAGGCAAACAGCTAGAAGATTAATTACTTGAGAGAGACATATATTTGGACAACTTTTTGGTCAGTTCTGAGTACATGAATACTTTGGAAATCCTGCATCAATATAGATTATTTTTCTGCAGAGCCAGAATATCTGCCAAAAACTAGTAAAAAGCAACAATTCTGCTTAAAAGTACTATATCAAAAACAACTGAAAAAAAAATTAAGGTTTGAGGTTGATCATGAAATACTATTCTGAGGAAGTGAACTGGCAAAAAGTTTGAGAGGCCAGTTTTTAGGGATTAAGTAACTTCAAATCCTATTCAGCTGTGTCAACTAAAAGTTTAATCCTTTGTGGATTGCTACCAAAATGTGAAATTCACACTCTTGGAGAAAAAGCCTTAATTTGAAAAGCTACCACAGTATGTACTAATCAACCCTCTTCCTAAGAGTCATTACAGATGCGGCAACAGCTGAATGAGCATGAAGTCTGGGAACAAGGAAACTTCTGACAGTTTTTGGAAATACAAGGTCCATCTGTTAAAAAAAAAATTATTATATGTTCTAGGTAATGAATATTATACTTAGGGGAGAGGACTTAGGTTAATATATGCAAACTAGGGACGAGGCTTCTGATTTTCCCCCTTCTTTTTTACATAATAACCACCTTTCTGCATATTATTCTTTCCCTTTTTAACAGGGAAAATAATAGAATATTATTTCTATTTCTATAATAGAATATTATTTCTATTGAATAGAATAATTTTATAGATAGGGAATGACAAATCAAGCAACACACTTTTTGTCAATTTATCAAAGACACTTTTCAAGTAAAAGCTGAGGCATAGTTCATAGCAACATTTTTTTGTTCTAAGATTTAATTTATCATGCCAAGAAAGGGGGGGGGGGAATGAAAATATTTCATAAATTAATGTTTATATGGTTTAATGATACATCTACTTGTCAGCTCAGTGCAGGAGACAGTAAGTCTAAGTTTATAAAATGTTTTAATAGAAATAAATCATAAGATGGGTAAAATTCAAGCTGCCAAACCTCAGTGTTATTTCCTGAATGGTAAATCACTGAGAGTCATAGAGTACACAAAAAGTAACCAATTTATTTATCAGCATTTACAGAAATGAATAAGAATTATGTAGCAGATATTTTGAGTAGGATGTAATGAAAATATTTTTTCTAACATTACACTCTGACTTAAGAAATAGATAACACGATATTATTTTTATCAGCACTAGTTTCATTCTGCTAATGCTTAAAACACCAAGAAAGAGTGGGAACCTTCAAAAGTACTGCATGTACACATATTTAGAGGAAAAATAGAAGGAAAAAAAAAAAGGAAATAAAATGGATTACACTTATCTTAAAACACATCATGCCTAGAAAAAGACTGCACCCTTCCAGTGCTGTTTAACATCTTTGTAAGCAACAGCGACAGTGGGATTGAGTGCACCCTTAGCAAGTTCAACAGCACCAAGCTACATGGTGTAGCAACACACTGGAGGGAAAGGATGCAATCCAGAGGGACTTTGAGAGGCTTGTGAGAACCACCTGTGTAAACCTCATGAAGTTAAACAAGGGCAAGTGCAAGGTTCTGCACCTGGGTCATGGCAACGCCTGGTACCAGTACAGATTTGGGGGTAAAAAGGTCAAGAGCAGGCCTGCTGAGAAGGATGTGAGGGTGCTGGTGGACAAGATCCTGGACATGAGCTGGTAGTGTGCACTTGCAGCCCAGAAAGTCACCCAGATCCTGGCTGCATCAAAAGCAGCATGGCCAGCAGGTCAAGGGAGGGGATCTTGCCCTCTACTCTGCTCTTGTGGGATCCCACCAGGAGTACTGTGTCCAGCTCTGGAGGCCCAACTTAAGAAGAATTTAAAACTCCTGTACTGAGTCCAGGGGAAAGCCACAAAGTTAACCAGCACCACTCCTACAAAGAAAGATTGAGAGAGTTGGAGTTATTCAGTCTGGGGAAGACAAGACTCTGGAGAAAAAGTATAGCAGTTTTCCAGTAGCTTCTACAAGAGAGCTGGAGAGGGACTTTTCACGAGGGCATGTAGTGACAGGGCAAGGGGGGAATAACCTTAAAATGAAGGAGGGTAGGTTTAGATTAGCTGTTCAGGAGAAATTCTTTCCTGTGAAAGTGGTGAGGCACTGGGAAAGGTTGTTCAAAGAGGTTGTGTACTCCCCATATGTAGGGGTGTTCAAGACCAGGCTGGACAGAGTTTTGAGCAAGCTGAGAGATTCTCTACCCTTGGCAGGGGTTGGAACTAGATGCTCTTTAAGGTTCCTTCCAATCCATTCTAATTTCTGTGTAATTACTGTGTCTGTGTTCATCACACTGGACTAGTGGAACATCTCAGCAGTGACCTGCACTGTAACACATCTAAAACTACCCAAGACTAGATGTGTGACTAGGAGAGTGAAGGTATACAAGCACTCAGAGCCAACACATAAATATTTTAAATTAACAGTTCTGGTTAAACTTACTGCTGACCATCATTGGCCATGATTCTGTTCTGCTGAACTGTGCCCATAGAAGAGCCTGTGACTGTCAGGTGTACATATAAAGGATTTATATGTAAATGTAAAGTGGAGGTGTAGTGTATCCATCAGCAGTTTCCAATCTGTGTATAAGACAAGCTATAGAAGATGTTTAGGGAGTGTAAGGTCTACTCAGCCTAACCACACAACTCCAGGAGGGACCAGAGCACCAGCACATTGCTGCCTTCATATCTTGCATGCCCAAGAGCCCTGAGTACAAGTTGTCCTTATGTCAGACTGCTCAGCTGGTGTCCGCGATGGGACACGTACTTGGTTTCCAGTTCTCTCCAGTTCAGGCTGTTTTTTTGTAGCAAGGTCAGGCTGGCTCAGTCAGCACAAAAGGCACATACATACACTGGGAGCCTGATGCTTCTCAATCTTCTTTGGGGCCAAAATAGTTCGAGAATTTTTCCAGACATGATCTGCCCTTGAAATTTCCTTTATCTGGTCTCAGTAAAGTAACAGTGTCCTATTTCAGTAAGGCTTTTAAAACAAATATAGGACCTCTTCAGTCAATACAGGATGCTGGGATTTACTTTGAAAAGTAAATAATAGTGTTTTAAGGTCCTTTTGCCTACCTTCTCAGCTACTTTCCTCTCTCTCTGTCATACTTCTAATAAAGTGCTCATACAGATCACAGTAAGGGTCCTACCACGAAAACCTACCATTCTTTTTTTTTTTTTTTTTATGGCTAAAAAGAGAAGTTTCCTATTTACTAAAACTCCTTCTATGTGGTAACTTTTCAAGACCAGCCTTTACATTTTTGCATTTTTTTTCTTCCTGGAAGGCATACCAGTGCAGTAAGAATATCTTGTATTTTTAGACATTTTCCAACTTTCAGGTCTGAGTGAATGGCCTGCTTATATCCCAGCTTCATATCAGCACAAGACTCTGGTACTCGCTACATCCTCCAGCACATCACAGACAGTAGGCTGTAGACAGCTTCAGGAATTTTCCTTCCTAAACACCATAAACATCTTAGAGGTAAAGTTAGTTTTGCATAGCCTGTGAAGTCTCATATATTACCTCTTAAGACTTAAAGGCTGGTCTCAGATGCCTTCTTTCTCCATCCATAAAATTATAATCTTATGAGGACCATTAATTTTTCAAATTAATGTTCTGTCTTCAATTCCCACCATGGTGAAAGTAAGTTTGTCCTGTTATTTGCACCGTGGAGGTTTTCCAGAAAGATCAACACTAACTTTGCCACTGGAATGGGGAAGGAGAGGAAAAGCCAAGTGTTATTTATCACCATAGCCTGGGGGTGTAAAACAGACTGAGAATATCATATTCCCCCTTTTTTCTTTTAAGGCATTTCTATCATGATATTACTGTATAAAAGATTAATTTCTAGCTTTGGGGTTTTTCTTTCTCTTGTGGAGTTGAAAAACGTACTGAATTTAAATAGAAAGAGAAAAAAATAGTTCTCTTAACTGCTACAGCACAAACTGCAGCATATGAAATTGCAGATGTCCAGCATCCGCAGATTCCAGATGTTTCTCATGGTGTGAACAATTAGAATGCCTGACAATATGGAAAGTCTTCATGTGTGCATTACATTGCAATACACAGTTAGAAATGCCTGGTGAAAGGAAGCAAAAGCTCCATCTCTGTCCAAAATCCCCAATGACGTATTGCTATTCTTCCTGTTTGTTCGTCACCCTTAACCCAATCATCTTCCTATAGAAGGGACTCCCCTACCAGGAAGATGTGCATGTATAGCATCAACTTGTTCTAGTTCCCCATCACCTAAGAAAATACAGTGAGATCCCTGAAGTATGCTTCCACTTGGACTCTAAGTCCAGAATGAAACCAAGTCAGGTTTTCAGAGTAATGTCTCCTATTTTGAGGAACCTTAGGGGCTTCTTCTCTGGTACCTTCCTATTGTCTTATTTCATTATTTCCTCATCCTTTGACAGAGGAATTCCTCCTTCTTGGTAAGCATGCCACTGTAGCACCCTCATGAGAGTATGTGTAATGCTCAATTTGTTGGGCATGCTGAGCAGCTACTGAATTGCACAGGAAAGGCTGCAGGACTGACTGATCAAACTCATATCCAGACATGGAAGGGAGCTTTTTTTGGGGGTTATCAGTGAAGCATGCGCTATGGTAGTGATACAGTGTTCTCTGAGACACTCAGACACTTCTGCTTTCAGCACTGGTCTTACAGCGGTTATGCCTTTCTGTCCTGGCTGAACACCGTGATTTGCAGATTATGGGATTCTTCTGTTAATGAGTCTTCAAAAGCAAGAAGGATTTTCCACCTTCTTTTCTGCAACCGTTCTGATGATTATAGTGAGAAAGGAATGTGTATGGAAAACAGAGTTCATTTATAAGTGCCTAGCAAACACTTTTCTTTTAAAGGACTGTATAAATATCCAGGCATTCAGGCTGTGCATAACTCTGGATGAGGGCATAGACATATACAGAGCAACACACTCTGTAGAAGGTGAATTCCACATCTATGTTAGGTGGAGTGGGTTGCAAATAAAATGAACACCAATCCTGGAAGACATGTCTAGACTGCATTTGGATGAATAATTAGAGCCAGATGAAGCACACTCTTAACTTTTACATTACCTTTGTTACGCTAAATTAACATGATTAATATTTAATATCTTAATTGATTCATCAGAAGACTGATAGTGATCTGGTTTTGTGGGGTTTCGTCAAGTGCATTTTCCTCGTGGGTCCAGTGCTGTTATCCATTCCCACTTCTGACCAATGCCACAAGGCAACACACTCTCTGAAGGGTACAGAAGCCCACAGCAGTCCTATAGGAGTGTCTATTCAGCAGTGTCAGGTATGAGATTTATTCTGGTTCTCTGTAATTAAGGATGTGACAATTTTCTATCTTTTCAAACCTATTTGTCACTTAGCAAAAAAGTGCAAAACAGATACATTACAAAATGGTGTTTTCCCATTGATTACACCCCCCACAATATTTTCAGCTCACTTAGCAGACATTATTTGCTGCATTTTTGAAAACACAAGAGAATGTGGAAGTCACAGACTTGACATTTCCTCTTACTCTGTATGAGTACTGCAGGCAGCCACTGATCCAACAGCATTACATGAAGGGCAGCTACAAAAAAGGACAGTTTTAATCTATCTGACATGTCTGAATGGTGTACCCAAGGACTATACCTGCTGTGTACATTCTTGCTTCAGTAAGAAGAGAAACTGCTTTTGCATTGAAACATTCTCTTAGTTCTGCCATCGTGCAAGCTCTGGGAAAACACTGAAGTGTTCTGATGGGCCATGGCTTCACTTGTTCAGTGTCTGATACTAGACTGTGTCAGAAAACATATTTATTTTCACCTGACAGACTGATGCAATAAGCACTTTTGCTTTCTGCCTTTCAGTCAAATTACTGTGTTGTGCTTGTTCGTATCAATATCTTTCACATTAAATAAAAGCCATACATAATGTTGCTAAATATAAAGGGAATTCTCTAGTAAAATTTCGCATACATGACTGATACTTTAAAATTTGCCTCATATCACTTTTGGATGCATACACTTTAACACATATCACTTCTTCATGGGGACTGTCAAACAGTTCCCTAGATTTAAGATTTATGCCAGAGAGTTTGACCTGGGCAGTTTGGGTTCACAGAATCACAGAATCACAGAATAGTCTGAGTTGGACTCACAAAGATCGTAAGTCCAGCTTGGGTTTAAACCACAACCATCACATTGTTAGCACTGTGCTCTGACCAACTGAGCTAAATGGAAATTTTCTTCTCCTCAAAACCAGAAAATCTCTGTCATTAAGTAAAATATCTGACATTTTTCTCTGATTTTTTGGCTTAGATTTAAGAAATACTGTAATTTTTCTTAAAAGGTTTATAATCTGTTTTTTCACATAAAATGTGATATTTTCAAGAAAAAAATTGTTGATATCTTTTGCATAATTTCTTTTCTTGGGAGCCATTTCCATTTTTAAGACAATCCTAGTGGAAAGCATCACACAGGACACTTAGGTTTTTAGTTTTTTATTGTTGGTTTTGTGCTTCTGTGGGAATTATAGAAGCTAAATGAGATGAATAAATGGATTTTTAATAGGCTTATTACAATGAACACTTGCCAACATGTTCTCAGCTTGAAACATAAAGCTCTTAAGATTTAATTTTTAGCTGCCTTTCTCCAAAAGTAAAATTTAATTAGAACCCAATTATACTGAAATTGAGGTAACTGCTGAGGTAGTGCAATGGATACTCAGTCCCATATGGTCTGATTTATAATCTACAAGAACTTTGAAGAACTACCTTATTGTTTTCTCTATATTTATGTGCATTTCCTATTAATATACATTAGAATTGCATGGCTGCTTTACATGTATTTGAGAAAAATTTAAAAATAAAGTTATATAAGAATGTCTATTTTATTATATATTTACTATGACTTTACACTGCTAAGAATAAACATGCATAAATTGATGTTATATTTCAGGGCCTGAGAGTTTCTGTTGGAAAGATAAAGAGGAAAGTACGAAAATCTTTCAGAAAAAACAGTATCACCTTAATTCCTTTGTACAAAAAAACCTTCCTAGGAAATATAAAATAAGGTTTCCTATTTTGTACTCACATCAATGTGAGCCCGAATTAATGTTTCTAAACTCATGATTTAGAGTTATTCCAGACTTAAAATGAGGTTTTAACAAATATCTCTAATATATGTGAATCCATTAAAATAAAATTCATTAAAAAATCCCCAACAACAACAAAATAACACAGAGATCTAGACTGTATTCTTACATCCACCATTTTTCTTTGAGGGAATTCCTGATGGTTTTAAGGGATTTTATCTGAGATTTCTAATTAATTACATGACTAGAATTTAGAGCAGAAAGCATCTTCATGCCCTCTCTACATAAGGCACAGTATAAGGTACAAGACAATGGAGGAGCAGAAGGGTCAAAAAGAGTAAAGAAACAGAGGCCTAAACAAATGGCCCTTCTTGACTCACGCTCTAATAGTTTTTGGTCAAATTTTGAGTGACAAAATGCTGCCATTCCTTATTTTTTAATGTTTAACATGAAATGTTAACAATTACATGGTGATTATTTACCTACCTGATTAGCATTTCCTACAAGGTAATTTGATGTGGACTGAGGTTAGTTTGTTAAGCTCAAGCTTTTTTCTCCAAAAGACATTTTTTGTTCTCAAAATGTTTTCTGTAGGATAATAATCTATATTTTAAGAACAATTTTATTGATGATCAATATAACGACAAGGTTTGGCAGATTAGCTAAATGGAAGTAAGGTAACAAGTGCTAAGTGTAGTGTTATGATCAAAAAACTTACCTTTTTTTCCATAATGGAAAGCTCCTCTGACTTCCTCTCATTCTCTTACTTACAAGAAGCTTAAAAATATATTTATTGTATCTATTTTCTCTAGTTACACATCTGATTGCAGATCTAATATGTCATGGGAATTGCCAACAGCTCTGCTTGTTGGCAGCTGAGTGCCACTGAATGATGATATTGTACATCACCACATAACTTCTCAGATCAATTGTAAATTGCATCTACAATCCAAGCACAGCCACAGAAAGCTGATGAGTGTTCCTAAAGAGGAGGAAAGACTACAACCCACCATGTAAACAATAATCAATCTGCAGCATTCATACACCCATAGAATTGTTCAGGTTGGAAAAGACCTCTGAGATCATTAAGTCCAACCATCAACCCAGCAGCACCACCATGTTCACCCCTAAACCATGTCCTGAAGTGCTGTAGCCACATGTTTTCTGAACACTTCCTGGTATAGTGACTCCACAACTTCCCTGGGAAGTCTGTTTCAATGCTTTACAAACCCTTCTGTGATTTTTTCCTAATATCCAATGTAAACCCTCCCTGACAACTTGAGGCCATTTCTTCTCATTCTGTCACGTTACCAGGGAGAAGAGACCAACACCCACCTGGCTACAACCTCCTTTCAAATACCTGTAGAGAATGATAAGGTCCTCCTTGAGTGTCCTTTTCTCCAGGCTAAACAACCCCAGCTCCCTCAGCCACTTCTCAAGATTTGTGCTCCAGGCCCTTCACCAGCTCCATTGCTCTTCTCTGAACCTTGTTCCATTCATCTTAATGTCTTCAATACAGTGCTTGATTACGTACTGTTAAAAACTACCAAAAACTCCTTAGCAATGTGCTCCCTTTTTTTTAGCCCAATTCAGGCTGCTACTGTCATAATAAAATAAACATAAAACATCTTTACATCTTTGAAGAGAAGTTGGTTAAATTCCTAGCACATGCTTGCCCATTTGGGAGTCTCACAGGGTGTGATCATTATCATGCTGGTCCTCCCGTGCATACTGTGCAAAAGGATCATTTCCTCCTCTCTGCACGTAGTCTCTGTTCTCTATTGTACTTGTGGGCAAAAGAGTCAAACTGGGAGTTTGCATCTGCTCAGGTTTTAATAATATTATTCCAAAATACATCTTGATTAGCTGATTTTCTGGTCAGCTGCTGCTAAATCCTTTCCAGGTATAAGCTGATTTGAAGCTTTGATGTTTAATTGAAATGTATTTTTGAACCTCTTCTTAGTACTGGTCAGTACGCTGGAAAATGCAGCCTGACTTCTTGTGATACGAACTGCCAGGGTGATGCAGACACTTTTTTTCAATAAATGCTAAACCCATAAGACTGTTCTTCTCCATAAACAACACACAGAGCATTCAAGAAAACCATAGTAAAAGGTCATTCTTACAAGTGGCAAAGCAAAGATCTCCAAAATAAGTAAATATGGATTTACAGTGATCCTTACTATGTTTATCTTCTTCTTTGTGCAGTGCATAAAGAGAAGTCCTGTGGGAGTGGAAGAGTTTGTGATCCTAGAAGTAATGATATCAATGATGTCTCACTCAAAAGTTAAAAGAGACACACCACTGATTTTAGCTTTTTCTTCTTTGTCTGTGCTCTGGTCTGCAGCTGAGCCAGACTGCTAGAGCAACCATATATCATAAAATCATGGAAGGGACCTTAAAGATCATCTATCTCCAATCACCCTGCCATGGACAGGGACGCCTTTCACTAAACCAGGTTGCTCAGAGCCCTATCTAACCTGGTCTTGAACAATTCCGGGGATGGGACATCCACAACCTCTCTGGAAAACCTTTTCTAGTGCCTTACCACTTTCTTTCCATTTGATTCCATTCTCCTTCATCACTATATGATCTTGTAAATAGTGTCTCTCCATCTTTCTTGCAGGCTTTTTTCTCTTTTAATCCTGGGACTTTACCTAACTGCCATAACTTTTCAAACATCGTACAAAGCAAGTTGTTTGAAAAGGAAACATCTTTTCAAACAGACTTAGGAAAGTGGCTTTGTAACTGCATCAGTCAATTCCCTCAGGACTCTGGGACCTGTCTCATCAGATCCCATTGACTTACATTCAGGTTCCTCAGGTGGTCATGAACAGACCTTTACTTGCAGTGGGAGGGACTTCGCTCCTCCAGTCCTCATCCTGCTGTCCATTCCCTTGAGATGTGTGGGAAGAAAGGCTGCTATTGAAGACTGAGGCAAAGTTGTTGAGTACCTCAGCCTTCTCATCTCTTGCTACCAGTTTTCCATCACTCTTTATCGGGGGAGGGTACACCTTCTTTGACTTCTTTTTTCTGGTTAATATACCTGTAGAAGCTCTTCCTGTTATTTTTGTGTTCCTTGCCAGGTTCAGTTACAGCTTCACCTTGGCCTTCCTCATCCCCTCCCTACACAACCAAACTTCATCTCTACACTCCTCACAGGTTACCTGTCCTTATTTATACTATCTTGTATGTGCTTCTTTCCCTGTAGTTTGACAAGCAGTTCCTGCCTCAGCCATGCTGATCCCTTGCCTTCCTTGCCCTATTTCATACTCCTGGGGATTGCTAACTATTGCACCCTGTAGAAGACATCCTTAAAAATATAGCAGCTCTGTTCCATCCAGCCCATTGTCCCTGAGGGCAGTATCCCAGGGATCCCACTCACTATCTCCTTGAAAAGCTTAAATTCTGCTTTCCTAAAGTTCAGGGGTCTAACCATACTCCTTGCTTCACTCATATTCCTAAAGACAACAAACTCCACCACTGTGGCCCAGTATGCCCCCAGTATTGATATCCCCAACTAGCTCAGTTGCATTGGCTACCAGCAGATTCAGTAACACATCCCCTCTGGTAGGACTGTTACCTGGATTGAGAGGTTATAATGATGCCCAAATCATACCTGGGGGAATAAAGATGGTTTAGGACACTGTCAGAACACTGTCATTCCTTCATTGTGTGGAAATCTACTACAGTCCGTGTGTTTTATTCGATGTATGAAAGTGCTAATAATGAAATGTGTTGAACACATCAGCTTTTACCATCCGAGGAAAAGAAAGCAAACAGTATGTAGACATAGGAGAAGCATTTAACAGAGGCTGGTGCACAGTGAAAGCTATAATATCTGCCATTGCTGGCATTCTCTTCTACATGTAGATACCTCCTCTGCTGCTGACAGCTCCATTCTCCACAGCCACAGAATCAGACTGGAGACGCTGCTGTAGATCCACGATCCCACCTAAAGCTATGCTGTGCTTTTCTGAAATGTGTGCACTGTTGCAGAGGTTAAGTAAATCTGCACTCAGACAGGCAAAGCTGATGGGGGCTCAGCAACATTTAGCTGCAGACATTGGGATGTTCAAAAGTAAAAGTGCATTGTAATTTTAGAATTGGTAATAGTTTTAGATCGTATTGATTATATTGAGATCATCTACCCTTAGTTCTGAGTGTAACTCCAGACTTTCAAATCTTATATAATACATCCAAATTCTAGTCTGGCTTTTCTAATCTTCTCCCTACATAACCCCTTGCAATACCCTTATAGTCCTCACAAGCTACCTGACCCTCCTTCCAGAGATGATAGAGTCTCTTTTTTCCCCCATAAATTCCAGCCCAAGTTCTCTGTTTAATCAGGCTGGTATTTTTCCCTGATGATTTGTCTATCTACAGTTCTGCACAGACTGGTTCTAAATATTTAACAATTCCTTTCTAAAGCACATCCAGCCTTTCTAAACTCCTTTACACTTCAGAACTGACTACTGAACTGACTACTGAAGGGACTCTGTCAATCAGTGTCCTAAACAGGCCAAAGTCTGCTCGTTGGAAGTTCAAGGTGGACGTTCTACTGGGTACTACTCCTTATTTCACCCAATACTGAAACTCTAATATTTTCTGGCCACTATGCCCAAGATAACCCCTGACTACCAAATCACCCAACAGTCCTTCTGTGTTCACAAACAACAGGTCTAGCAGGACACCTTCTCTGGAAGGCTCAGTTACCAGTTGTGTCAGGAATTTGTCTTCCATACACTCCAGGAACTTCCTAGATTGTTTCCTCTTTGCCGTGTTGTGTTTCCAGAAGACATCTGGCAAGTTGAAGTCACCCATGAATACAAGGGTCACCAGCCATGAGACTTCAGCCAGCTGCTTGTAGAATGCCTCCTCTGTCTGTTCATCCTGGTTGGATGGAATATAACAACTCCCACCACCATGATGTACACCCTGCTGACCTTTCCCCTGATCTTTGCCCAAAGGCACATGCAGTTTCACCCCACTTTGCACCTCTCCTGCTATGCCTGTGTCTCCTAAAGGGCATATAGGTATCCATTGCAGCACTCCAGTCATGAGAGTCATCCCACTATATTTCCATGATAGCAAATACATAACTTTCCTGTTGTACAATGGCTCTCAGCTTCTTGTGCTTGTTACCCATACTGTGTGCATTGGTGTAGATGCACCTCAGCTGGGCTAATGGTTTTGCCCTCATCACAAGCCTGCTACCCCTAGACTGATCTCTAGTAGCCTGGTCTTCTCCCTTTCCCCCTCTGAGCACAGTTTAATACCTCTTAATCAGCCCTGCTAATTCCTGGGCCATAGTTTCTGCGAGTCTGTCTTGACTGAGTTAAGAAAAATATCTATGGGGCAGGTGTGTCATAAAAATTTGTCCTGTATTGTAAGTGAAGTGGCTTTGTTGAAGATAATTATCACATCACAGCACAATGCTAAATGAGGTATCTCAGGTTGGTTGAGAATTTAACCATACTGACATTTCAGGATTCAGAAATAATATTTCTAGTATTGACAGGATGGAGTGAGAAGATGCTATAAGACTTATATTGTACTAGCTCTAGTCTACAAAAAAATAAATGTCTTACATCAAGGAAACAGTAATTACCTCTAGTCTCCCATTTTTCAAAGACTAAGAAGGAATGGTAGTTTTCTCAATCATTGCAAAAATATTTTTGAAAGAAACCCTCTCAAAACTCAGGAGAGGAAGATATAAAAGAAATGTTTCTGAAATAAGAAAACTTTCATAAGACAAAAAAAACCCAGATGGCATTTTAACAACTATTTTGGCATAGATCTCAATGTAGTATATGAAAAGCTGACACGATCTTATTTACATATTTCTTTGTTTCTTTGACTACATTTAGAAGAAAATACTTCATAAAATGCATTCTACTATCATTTTAATTGTTAGCAAGCAGAGTTGTCTGAAAATAGCTTTATACATACATCTTATATACAACGTGTACAGAAGCACAGTAACAGACACTTCCAAAATGTGCACACAAATGGGTTAGCAACACACCTAGTAAAGCTCCAGACAGATTAACTAATTCCCCCACGCCATGCTACAAGAATCTGAAAGGAGTTATATAAAATTTAGTTTACTTACTTTAATCACTTTGAATATTAGATCTGGGAAATAATGAAGTAAAACTGTGCTGATTTCCTGAGAAGAAGTGTGGGAAACCAGGACATCTCTCTTGCTGCTTTGGAGGGGCTGAGACCTGAACAGGGGGCTCAGGGAGCTTGGCACAGAGCCCAAGACCCTTCTGCCCTCGATCTCAAGCCATGGAAAAAGTTACCAACTTTATGTGAAGAGTTACAAACCAGGGAAAGTAGAATAAAATGAATAGCTTATCACTGAGTAGAGAAATAGAATGTAATGATTCATATGAGAAGTGTACAGGGGGGTCAAGAAGTGTACAGGGGGGTCAAGGTGGAGGAATCTGGGCATGTACTGTCCTCCTTCCTTCTTCTTCGTGGCCTCCATCTTCTTGGTGATGTTGGCACTTTTGGATTGGTTTATAGTAGAAACTAACTGTCTAACATAGGTGATAGGTATTGGGGAATAACTGTAAATAATGTCTATGTAGTTTATACTATAAAAAGATAACACGGCCCGGAGGGCGGGCAGTGTGCCTTGGACTGACCTGCTGAGAGCATCTCGGCTGGTCAGGGAGAACATGTTATAGATAAGAAATAATAAACAGCCTTGGCAGCAAAAGCTAAGCAGCTCTGACTCTTCAATCACTTGGCTGTGAAAAAGGACTCTCGGGAACATCCCAGGCAGGGGAATCCCGAGAAAGAAGGAGTTATAGTCCACCTCTGAACACCTTCCCCTCACAACAAAAAGGAACAGACTGTAGCTTTCCATTCTGCCAGAAAGCTGGTTCATGCTGTCCATACCACACACAGCAATTTAAGACATTGGGTGGATAGCATGAATCAAACAGAAGCATCAAATATACTAAAATTAGATTATTATTTTTCAAGTAGGGCACATGTATCATCTGGTAATGTCCATATCAGAAAAATCCATTTAGGAAATAAAAACTGCAATGGATTTAAAAGTTCTGTGAAAGGCTATGCAGTATAGAAAGATTGTCAAACAAAATGAAGAGCCAGGAACTGCAAAAAACCCAGCAGAAATAAACAGAAAACTTGATCAGTCAATGATAAACATCAAGAATTGACAAAGGAAGACTTCAAGCATTAGTGCTTAGCAGATGTAAAACATTTGTGAGTGAAAAGGACTCAAGACTGATCAGAAGAGCAGAATCCAAAACTTTGTCTGGCATCCAGGAAGAATTAGTGATATAAAATTAAAAAGTAGCTCTGAGAGCATGTGGATTCACACAAAACTAAGGCATGAAGAAAAAGAAGAGGCAAAATGAAGAAAAAGGAGGATGAGGCAGTGTTAGGCAGTTATGGATGTGTCCTGTTTCCAGCCAGAAAAGGGTTCATTTCTGCATTAGTCAGGAGGGACATGACCAGGAGTATAGTAACCCCAAGGTTACTCTATACCACCTCATGCCAAAGCAGGGGGCAGGAGAGAGATGGGCTGCTTTCAGTCAGGCCAGTGGTGGAGTGAAGGGTCCAGGTAGTGCCAAATGCCATGGTGAGTGCTTGGATGTGACTCCACTTATTGTTATTAATTTTAATAACACTCTGTTATTAATATTGTCATTGCTACTTTTTGTTGCTTATTTCACTGCTGTTTCTAGTAAATTGTTATCATCTTAACCCTTGATATGTACCTTTTGTGGCTCCAATTTCTCCTCTCCATCCCACAGCAGGAGGAGGGATAGAGGGAAGCGTGGAATGAGACAGCGGCACATGGTTTAGAATGTTTCAGTGGGAACACTAAACTGGGGAATTCCATTCCTAAACTATGACAAAGCAAAAATTTTCTAAACCATTCCACATAGATTTACAAGTTCATGTTAGTCATCTCCTTTGTATAAAGCCACTGAAGCCACAGGGCAACTGCAACCAGCTAGGGTAGGCCCTATGAAGCCAGTCTAAACTGAACTCAGTTGAGTTGAAATGAAAAGTTTTCTCATTTGAATGCTGCACACAACTTTAGGTACATTACATCCTCCTACAGGTCTCACCAGCTAGACCATGCTGGTTGACATTAGGAACTTCAATCTGTTACTTTCCCTGTTGAGTGGTTACAACTGGGGATTTTTTTCCCCGAGATAATTAGCTAGAACACTTACAGTTTACATCAATATAAGTTCTTATTTGGGTAGGGGTATAATTAGTCTTGAAGAAAGAGGAATTGCAAAAGAATTTTTGAACTTCAGGTTGTTCAGAGAGTTACAAACAGAGCTAAATAAACCCAAGTGTATAATTAAGGACAAAGGGAACAATGAACTGATACACTGCATTGGCACTTCAGCTTTTGAAATTATAAGACTAGCAACTAATTCCAAAGTCCAATCTAAATTTCTAGTGTACTCTCTAGTATTCACCTTAGAGAAGTCACTGCAGAAGTACAGGATACAGTGTTGTGACAGAGGCAGATCTGTGCTGGAGCAGTTCCACCCAACTGTAAAGAAAAACATACTTGAAATTACATTTGGATCATGAACTGATCATAAAAAACTACTTCCACAAGGCGCCTTTGTCTGCTAGTACTGCCCCTTCTAAGAAAGACACTGTGAGCACCTTCTCTCTGGAGCTCAGACATGAAAGGTAACCTCTCACCTGGCTTGGGAATGATTATTGGTCAGATTCTATGCCACTGTGTAAGGGGAGATTCAGCTCTGACACCCCCCCTTCGAACTTTTATATGAACAGCCTTGTATAGGTAGCGGCAATAAGCTTCAGTCATTGTGTCTATTTGACTACCTGTGCTGACATGTGAGCTGATTAAATAAAAAATAAATTGAAAATAAAAGTTTAATGAAATCCAAAATGCCTAAAAGTCTTAATCAGCAAAGGTAGCACACACACCACAGAGCTAAAGTCATGCAAACTCTATTAAAGCAAAACATAAGCCTGGATCAATATTCAGTTAAAAATACATATTTTCATATGAGAAAATCTATACTTTTTAAAGCAATATTTTATCAGATACACTGCTTTCCTTTATGTTAAACATATATCAGCATCTCCTTTAAAGTACAATATTATCTCAGTCAGTTTTGTTTTCTCAATAAAACATACTCTTCACTTCTAAGAGTCAGACAGTGTGAAATAAACCTTAGATTGGCCAGAATTTAACAGAGCCTCTCTTCTGAGGACTGTCTAAGAACAAGAGCCAAAGTGACTTCCAAGCTGCAAAGGAAAAGTTCAGATTTGTTTCACAGTCAAAAATCACACTCATTAGATCATAATGACATTTCTTGTTTCAAGTTGTGCCCGTTCAATTGTGTCATGGTAGTTACTGTGTTCCTGGTATTGCTTTTCAGGGAAGTCATTTGAATGGCAGAAGAGTTGCATAAGTAGCTGGCAGATCTCTCTTTCTGAGCTTTCTTTCTGCAGCAAAGCTGGTTGTTGAAATGTCTTCTAAAACTCTCACTGAGAAAATACAGTGCAAATGGGTTGACACAAGAGTTGCAGAAGCTTAGCACCCGGGCCACTAAGGTAACAACCATATGTCCCATCGATGGATCAATCTTATTGTAATGAAAAGATCTGTACATGTATAGCACGTGGTTAGGAAACCAGCAGATAGCAAAGAAGCCAACGAAAACTAAAACAATTTTTGCCAGACGCTTCCGAGTTTCCATCTAAAAAGATTAAGAGAACCCAAATTAAGAACAACAAATAGAACTACCCCCCTTAAGAGACTTAATTAAAATATGTAGCATTTTGCTATATTAGCTTCAAGAATTGTCATGAGTAAGGACAGCAAAAATGCTTCCTTCAGGGCCTGAATTACTTTTGCTCTCTCATTTACTTTCCTTTTCCTCTTTCAGTTGACTTTCATTGAACTTTCTTAGCCGTTTGTGGTCACAGAAGGTTGCTCTTTCTCTATGATACACACAGCAAGAGTGATTCATGACCCAAGGAAACACTGGCTTTTAGCCTGTAAGCATGCACCAAAGGATGTTAAAACATAACCTTTTCTGACAAGATCTCAGGGCTTGCTCAAAACCTATGTTTTAGTTAAAAAAGCTATTTAGAAATAGCTTCTGGCTTCAAAATCTAGAGATATCATGAGATATACATTACTAGGGTATTAGCTGTACAGTGGTACTTATATCCCTTTGTTTTTCACTGAGGGTCTCAGCTTGCACCTCTCTCCTGGGGAAACCACCAAAATTGCATTACACCATCTAAAGCATCTTAATTCCAGGTTAAGGTGAAAGGTTCCATTAATTGCAATAACATCACAAAACATATCTTAATTGTAATGCTAAGGTATAATAAATTACATTGTAGATACTGAGAGTGGCTGAAAAGATGGCAGGATAGGAGCCTACACAGTTGTTCCAAACTAAGAGAGGGAGATAAACTGGCCAGGTAGAAGGTACGAAAGAGAGGCAGAAAGTTTCCCCATATTCCTCCTAAAAGATTTGTTATGTATATCAGGCATGAAAGTTTTGCAGAGGAAGGAAAGTTTTCTACTCTGCTCAACTTTCTGGGGGAAAAAACCAAAACAAATGAATTTATTCTAACATTTTTTTCAAAATCTGTGAAATCAATCTTTAAATTGTTTTCTTGGGTCCATCTAAACAAAAAAACTGGGAAAATCAAAAAAGATGGGAAAACTCTAACATTCAAATGTGGTAGCATTTGCACTCAGATAGATTGCAAGAGCAGACTAAAAGGTGCAGAAGTATAGTGTGAATATTACACTTGGCTTAAAGAAACATGAGCTGCTAGCAATAGTCTGAATTTATTTCCTCTTGCTGGGAGTTAGTGTAAGTACACCAGAATTTTCTATTCTTCTGAGCCTCATAGATTAACAAAGCGAAAAAAACTAAGTAGAATGAAAAAAATGTGTTCTTACTTTGAAAATACATGTGAGTTCAGAAATGTGGTATAAATTAAATATTGCTTCCATCCAGAGGGTTCAGCCAAAAGGCTCTCTATATTTCACAGGGAAATAATACATGAAGTGCTAATATGTATGCACATCTGACAAGAAACAGACTAGAGTAGAAATGAAATGTTGCTCAAAAAGGATGTAAAGGAAGGTAGTCTTTCTAAAAGAATGTGTGCATGCAAAGAGATTTCTGAGAGTATGAAAGCAGTTTTCTAAATTACTGGCAGAGAAAACCATTCAAAATTGTTTAAATGGGCATAAGTATTTTTCTCTATCAGTACTGATGCTCTTGCAAAGTAGTTGAGGCACTTTCACTGCAAAAGCTGTTGTTTGTACCCAGGTGTGTTCCTGCTAATGTCACTATCTTGTTGCTTCCTGTGCCTTGCAGGGAAGATTGTCTTTATCCAGCATTTTAAAATTATTTGTCTCAAAGATACACAGAATCTATACCAAGAGTTTTATAGCATCTCTAACAGAAAGGATATTAGGAAAGTGCAAGTTCAGTATTGTATCCAAGAAAGTGAAAAAGAAAATCAGTTAATGCTCTATGTTCATGTTTCCAGCACTCCTTCATCTGAAAAGAATCTTACATCTCCTAAGTAGTTTTCCCTGCCTATGTCAGTTTTCTCATTTCCAAGCACAAATAAAAAGGGACATTTCTCAAAATATTCATTTAAGATTTCTTTCCTAAAATGACTGCCTATAGAGACAGGTGAAGCCACCATCTTTAACTACAAAAACATCATTCCTCAGTAAGAATACAAATAATGGTTACAGTAACAGCACATACAAACATATATACCAATCTCATTTGCTGTTAGGAATGTGCATTCATGACAGTGAATTTATAATTTTCCTTGTTCATATTCACTTATATACTGGGCTTAATATTGAGTAATTGTGAAAACAAGGAAAATTTTGAGATAATCCTTGGCTTATTTCATGTGGAAACTGAACTAATCCTCTGCAAAATCCAACAATTTGGATGTTATAATTCCTTGACTTTCATTTACAAGTGTATACAGCATACAAATATTTTACCAGGATGCAAAAACAAATTGCTTACCTGTCTTTTGGAATGCTCACTGTGTTCCCCAGGGATGTTGTGAGCACTTTTTATTAAACTCTTTGCAATATGATAGTAGTAGACACTGATAATTACAAGAGGAACAAGGAAATACACAAGGAAAAGCAGCACAGAATGGATCTTTGGGTGCATGTCATCTGTCATGGGGTATGGTATGCATGCTGTGAAAGTGGCATTATCTGTGTCATTGATGTGAGCCAGTTCAGAGAACACAGCTTCAGGAACTGCCAGGAGCATGGAGATCACCCAGATGGCAGTGGCTTTGAGACAAGTCCATAGCACAGCACTGGAGGTCTGGATGTCCATGGGATTTACAATTGCTTTGTACCTGAAATTGATCAAAATGCAGATGCAAATTAAAAGGTATTCAAATTCAACATGCAATGGACAAGCTTATTTCATATCTTTGATTAAAATAATGTCATATTTTTTCTTATTTGAAATTTCAAGGGGCTTGTAATCTTTCTTTAACTTGCATTCTCTAAATCTCTACCTTTTTTTTGTAGACACTCATCAGAGGGGGCAGAAGGCCTGGATGCAGCCTGTGGTTTAGGTGCCCATTCTGTGCCAGTGTGGTGAAAGTGAAGAATAAGCCATGGCTTTACTCTTTGCTCCTCCAAATACCCCCAGCAAATCTCCAAGTGTGCATCCTACCTCCACCATACTCCACACATGCCAGCACACTTAGTGTTTCCTTCCTTCTTTCCTCAGCTCCTGAAGCCCAGGGCTCTCTCTTGCAGCCACCACAACTTTCCCACTCTAGGACACTCCCAGCCCCTCTCAGAGGAATATGCATCTTCACCAAGTCAGGCATTTATGACTCCCAACAACCTGTGCAGATAGTATTAAACTCTTACATAAAGTAAACATTTCCACATCAACAGCTGGAAGCTGTTGCTCTACACACTGCATTTTGGAAAACTGTCTCATAATGTATGATTGCATATAAACCTTTGTGGAACTGATCATTTCATAGCCCCTGCAATGGAAACAGGAAGAATGCCAGAGAATGGAAATATCACTCTAGAGCAAAGTAAAATAAATTACTAGAATTAGACTTTGGTCAGGAATTCATTATTAAAAAAAAATCATTGCAGGAGGTGATACAAAGTCAAACTTTCCACAAGAAAGTGTAATTGTTATAAAGACAAATAGAATCTCAGAAAAATATTTCAAGGATATCTTAAAGTTTCACTTAGATTTTTAATTTAATTTAATTTTTTTATGTAAGTAAATTATGCTTTAATGTTTTTATTAAAAACTAAATCTTAAACAAAGGTTAAACGAAACTTTTCATTTTGTCTAAGCTGTGGCAATATAGAAGCTCATGGGATTTTTCTTAACAGCATTAATTTTTTTGTTTCTATTTTCAATTTGATTTGGGATGGCTGTAATTTTTTCTGAAAGAGCAGTTTTGAGAAATGGAAAAATTATTCTTCTTTAATATTCAAGGAAAAGTTTAACAGGATAAGGGGAGTGAGTAGAGATTCATACTCCAGGTACACAACTTTGTTCATCCTCAGGTGTTCGTAGTCAGTGGAGAAGTACTTTCAAAGAGTGATTCAGATTTTAGGTATAATAAATCACCCTCTAGGGTGCTTGGGTTTTTTCTCTGTTAGCTACACAATGAGCTTAGATTAAGGAGAACAGTAAGTTAGATGCCTCTACTTTGTCATAAAATCCCTTATCCATGTATGTAGATAGATATACATGCCTATAGGTGTATAAATACGTACGGGTATGAGTACATGTCTGAATACTTACCAAGGATTAGTTTATACCCAAATATAATGTGGTTGCTGAAGGGAATGCTGATAAATGGAGCTGTGATCCCAAATACCCCTTAGGGCTAATTTGCAGGTCCTGACAGGTAGTTCATAGCCCCTCAACACCTTCAGCAGATGTTTGCAAGTGGCTATGCCACAAAAACGTCTGGAGCAGAGCAGTGTCATGGTACCCAAGGAAACCTTACCTTCAGGGAATATGTGAATCAAAATGTGCTTTGGGGTTCTTTTCTCAGGTTTGTGATAAATTGTTTGATCATTAAATAAGTAAAAATAATGGCTATTGATGTTCATATCCTCTCTAAATTCAGAGAGAGAATTTTTACTGTATTTTCACCCCTATCATGGAGTAGAAAACAAAACTAAGCAAACTGTCTCTGTTAATTTATATTTATCATTTCTGCTAACATGCAGTGAGAAACTCCCTGGACATCAAGGTGTAAAGTCTTTATACTGTCATAGGAAGGACAGAAATTTTGGCACAAAGCATGAGTACTCCCCAGCACAAACTGTGACCTTATTATTCAATAATTACTTCCTATTGCTGTCTGCCTTTATTTCATTACATAAAGACAGACCCTCTCTTTTTGAGGTGATGTGAAGTCCTTACATCTGCTCATTTTTTAAAAAGTTTGCATTCTTAGGGAAGAGCTGGTTTGGGGATTTTTGGGTAGGGGGAGGACATTGGATAAAAAAAAAGGTTTTGTGGTACAGATTTTTTTTCTCTCCTTTTCCATTTTATCGCTTCAAAATATTTTGATCACAGTCCTATGACCTAAGTAAATTACCATGCCACAAATAGTTGCTTTAGCAGCAAATTGGCCTAGTTAATCTCTGAATGGAAGAATTTTTCAGAAGTCTTTACATTAGCAGAAGATGTGACATATATTTGTACTTTGGCATATATTGCTGTTTCAGCAAATAGTATGCTTTTCCCTGAGCCATAACTTACTCCAAGTGGAAAGCCATGGAAGCAGAGTGCCCTTTTTCACAAAACAGCTGAGTTTAGCACAAAAAATCCCCTTCTTTTACTCTACTTGCTACTTTACTGGCTACAAGGTGGCACTCAGGTTCCTAAGACCCAGCCCTTCACAGTACTCAGTGTCAAGAAAAATGCACTGTGTTTTACAAAAAACCTGTCATCTTGTTTATATCTTTAAAAAGCTACAGAGTGAAAAGAAGCAGGTTACAGATCAAATGAAATGTAAATTGAGTGTAATGAGAATGTTCCCAAAGTGAAAACCCAACCTCTTCCTTTGTATAAAACCAGTGTAAGGCTAAAACATACCACCAACCATTCAAATTACAAAACCATATTTTCCATCAATAAAAACAATGTCAGTAAATTAGACTAATCGTGCAAATTGGTCAAATTAGTAAGTAAATTAATCTTTTCTTTTACTTCACTGATTTTAAAAGAGCAAATTATAGGTTGCCATGAAGTTCAGGAAATAATTATAAATATGCATTTGGTTTTAATTAAAAGCCGTCATGTAAATTCTGTGTTCCTATATCCTCTATCATTATCACCGCTGACAAAGGGACCCCAACTGGGGAAGCCCTTCCTGTCTTTGGAGCTGTGGTTTCTGCCAGCAGACACAAGCACAAACTTTCCCACTCTCCTTCAGCAGATTGGGCTTTTTGTAGAGTGGGTTTTTTTCCATATTAAAGCTATCTCCTCCCTTCTACTCAAACCCAAAATAAATTCATGAAAATATCCTCTTTCTCCAGAGGTGTAACATTTTGCTACCTTCTAAACTCCAATCTATTTTATCTACTTCTCCTAACCTTTGTTTTCAAAGACTTTCTAAAGGGATTTCTCAGCTACAAATTAGAATGGAAAGCTCTACTCCTGTTTCTGCTGCATCCACAGTGCCACTTCCCTCCCACACAGTTGATTTCAAAAGAAGGTCCTTCTTTACTAGACCTATGGTGTCCTTCCTTTGCTTTCCTGCCTTTTCTTCTAGAGTACTTTGTTGTGATGACCTTAAAAAAAAACGAAAAACAAAGCCCAAAAATAATTAGTCTATACTTAGGCAGCCACTGGAAAATAGCCTACCATTCTAACTAGATTAGCCTCAACATCTTCTTGCCCTTTTGATTCTGCATGGTCTCTTGTCCTTTTTTAAAAGCCCTTCAGGTCAAGGACTTTCTTCTTGTTGCTGTTTATATAGTACCTACCACAAATAAGATCCTAATTTATCACCTAATTTCCTACATGACATCACAATGAAAATAAATATAGTAATGAAGTGTCAGAAGCCAGGCAGAGACACAATTCAGGCAGGGAAGTTTCACATTACTTTGCTTTAATTTTCATTTTAATCCTGGAGCTGGAGGGGTTGGTATTATTTGCCTCATTATAAATAAGCTTTCTAAAGTGATGTTGCTGTGCCATTGTACTGCATTTCCTGCAAACTAGAGTAATTTATCAAAACCATTCATATGTTAGTCTTTTATTGTATCCCTGCATGTTGCTTTCAAACACAAAAAAATTTAACAACATAAAAGACTGAAGGGAAGGGAATATATCCAGAAGGGAAACCTGATTGTATAATCAGTATTTCTTAAAAATACTCATATCATGTCCAGTTGCAGTCCACTCGAATACAGTAAAATGAAATTTTGGATGGGACCAAAGCCCTTTACCTTTTATAGGCAGTTCAACTGGCCCAACTCCAGCTGAATCATTAAGAGGAGAACAATATATCTAGCTGAAAACATTGTGGGATCATTTTATCATTTGATTTGAGATGGGCATTTTTCTACTTTATTCTTATGAATTCTAGCAACGTAAGTACATTTCTCTCATTTGCGGTAATATCAATATTTTTATTTTGTGCTTATCTCTTGAGAGCAGAGAATTGCATTCACTCAGGAATGAGCATCTCTGAGGTCTGATAGTGAATATAATGAACAGTATTTGAAATGCAGACTAGAAGACCATCTGTAAACACATTTAAAGTCAATGTCAATGACATGTGTTCTGTGTTACTCAGGAGGGAAATCTTAAGATTTTCCTAAGTGGAAAGAGTTTTCCACTGTGTAAAAATACACTCTGTTGAGCCAAAAACTATCAATAAAGGTTCAATGCTTGTTGATGATTTCTCCACCCTGAAAAGAATCAAACCAGAAGTTTCCCAGGATGGTGGAAAGGTTTTTTTCTGCATGAAGTGTATTACCTGTCCTGTCCACCCAGTGTTTCAGAGGAGAAATTTTCTCTTTCATTTTCATTTTGTCTTCTCTTTCTACTTCTGCTACTTGCTATTCACTTCACGTTAGCTAACTATGCTTCTTACAAGCTCATGCAAATCTTGCAATGCCAGCTCATTGCCTGCAATCTGGACTTTAGTTCTACTTCTCTGAAGACATTTATTGATATCTGCGCCTGTTAAAAGTACCGTAAGTAATTTGTTCAATTCTGCTCCTGAAAGCAATATTTGTAAGTTTTTTCACCAGCTATTATTCAGAAAAGTTCATATATATGTCTGTATTTCCAGTAAATTTATATTTAGGTTTGATAATTTCAAGTCACTGATGAATACATTTTAACATATCTTATGACAGAATAATAGGTCTTCATTAAAGTTACAGTTTCTCTTAGTTTCTACTGGGAGAAACTAAGAGAAAAGGGGAGAGAAGGAACTAAGAGGGGAGGGGAGGGGAGGGGAGGGGAACCAAATCTAATAAAGATGCTACATCTATATGAGCAAACTAAACAGTACCATAACCTGTTTTTAGGCCTGGAGGCCTAGTGCACTGCCAGACATCCATGACTATTTAATGAATCTCTTTAATTGCCCAGTATGAGACCACCACATCCAAGCAAATTAGGCAGTTTACACTTCTGTTGGTAATGGCCACTGGGCTTGTGTTTAATCCTGAATCATGCCTAGAAACTTTTTAGAGAATACTGATTGACCCAGGACAAAACCACAACATGGAGCTCTACAAAACCAGTTTAACAAGTGTCTGCCAGTCCTCAGTCCCATGCTCTGGTACTGTTCAATATGGGTTTGTGCATAGATAGATAGATATACACAGACATATGTATGTGCATAGGAAAAAAACCACACACTTTCAGGTGCCTGAAAGCATCATCCAGAAGCCTCACACAATGGCTGGCCCATCCCAACCCACTGTGCCAATTCTTTCTTGATTTTTGAAATAAGCAAGCAGTTGTATTTCCCCTGCTGTGCGTGCCAGGAGCTCCCTGGATTGCCCTTGCTCTGTTTGCACCTAAGCTTCATTTACAATCCTGAAACTAAGCACAGCCAAGTTGAGGAGTCTGATCTCCAAGTTATGTTTAATGTTTAAATTATTTTTTATGTTTAAATATGCTTAAATAATGGCTGGGGCACACCAAAGTCATCACCCTTCACAAAACTGCCACAGCAAAGGCAGCTCTGGCATGTGCCACTCCAGGAACAAAATGGGGCCATTCATGCAGCCAGGGTGTCAGGGAGTCATTGCCCAAGCTGCTAGACAGTGACTCAAAATTAACACTTCACCTATGAGGAGAGAACTTTATTCTTAGCCCACTGCACCACACAAACTGTATATACTATTTCCCAGGGGGAAGTATAAGGAAGCTTAGCATGTGTATTCTCTTGGCTTCTATCACCTTTCTTGACTATTTATCACATTCCAACATTAATTTGGAATTCTGGATTTTGGATTCTGCTCAGGAGGGGTGGATAAGATGAGAGGAAAGCCAGTATCTAGGCTAGATATTAGGCCTTGCAATGTGCAGCCTGGACAAGCTTAGGTACTTTTTGGCTTTGCCCCCTAGTTCTCTGTTCTCCTTTTAAAAAACTTAGAAAACCACAACTAGCCTTGTTTAATTCTTTCAGGGTTTATAGTCTCAGTCCTGTAGGGTCTAAGGACTTTGAGAAAAGCGAAATCCATTTCTCCAAATGAGTTTGATCCAAATCCCATCGATACCCCAACCTTTAGACTGACGAGACAGTGTTGCATGCTTGTCTGCATATTTACTATGTGCTTACTACATGTCTCTCAGCAAAAATATCTATACATACTTGAATAAAAAGATCTAAAAATCATCACTGCTGGATCAGAAGGTCAATAAAAATATCAATTACAGAAACTAGAGTGTCTGAAAGAAGATATCCCAAAAATAATAATATTGTAAAATATGCTTAGTGCCAATTTATAAAATTTTTGTTGTTATGAAACAATTCCTCCAATTTCATTGATGAATTCAGTTATAATCCAGGCCACATAGCAGATGACAAACTGTTGTGGAGAACATTACATGGTCAGATGATTTTTAGAGATGTTACAAACCAGGAAGAATGATATAACCAAACCTCTATTAATATACCTAGAACAGACTTAGATTTTCCCATTTGAGACTCTAGACCCAAAATCTCTAATTTCTAAATTCAAAAATCAGCAAATTCATTTATTTGCTCCAGTATTATCATCTAAAAGATCTACTTTCTCACTTTTAAACACATTTCCAGTTCAATTTTATTTGCAACTTTTGATCTTGGTCTGCCCTGAAATCAGTGTAGATGGAAAATAAACAAGTACACACCATGGTAAAAAAAAAGGAATATAAAAACATCATAGAGGGAAAAGTTAATATAGTAATCCTTGAAATACATTTAATCAAACAAACTTGAAGCCAAAACACAAGCATGAAATATTTTTTTTAAAATATTATGAAAAAAAGTTGGAAAAAATGAAACAATATTTGGGACAATCATGTGAAGGAAAAAACAAAATTATATGAGATATAATGACAATATATCAGAAAAACCCATTTCTCTCATGTTTGTACACAACCACGCATTTCTACACACCACAATTTTATTTTGATATATGCTTATATAAAGCTGGAAACACACAAATCTATATGCAGCAGATGCAATTATGAAAAGCTTTTGTGGACTGTTTGTCTTGTGGTTATTGCCACTGATACCTGAAAAGCTGGGTCAACTTAATTCCAAAATATGCTTCTCTTCAATGGACACCAAAGTAGGTTTCCTCTTATTTCTACAAATTTAATGAACTTGTAAGAACTTACGTGCTATTTGTAATTACACTGTCAAATTACACTGAATCTCAGCATGAATTTAGAAATTGCTAGTGGAACATGTTTAGACCTAGGGATTGTGACTGCATATGCCTTGTTTCATTAATACAGATAAAAACCCATAAAATAATTTAGCACCAGAAATATATAGTCTGGTTCTGCAGCAGAACTCATATCATAAATGCACAAGTTCTTCTGTAATTAAACAATTTAAAATGAAGACTCAGTTAAATTATCCCTTTCAGTAAGATATTGGAAAGTTCCATCACACTGCACACATATACAGAGATGTATTACTTATTCTCTAACAAATGTATCATGTGAAATCTTTTCCCTAGACAAAGCATTAGTAGAGCATACTTGATCTTTGACATCATTTCTGAGGATCTGCTAAATGCTGACTTGAGAATTCCAACATTCCAATTCATATTAACCCATTGCAGTGTAATAGATAAGGGAATCGTGTACCACATTATGCTGAGGGGCAAACAAAATAAATGAATGGTGATAGACATGCTTGTTAAGAGTTGGGCTGGATCTGCTGTTTAGTAGCTATTTTCTCTCACAGACACGGGCTTTTACTGATTAGCTCAAAGAAGCAGGAAACAGGAGAGATGGTTTTGAAGCTATTTCTCTGTGTTTAGGTTGCAGCCTACAAAAGGCAATTGGACACCAGCATTTGCAATAGTTAAAACAAAGAGGCCTCTGCCAGCACAGCACAGGCACTGCATTGATCACTGACTGGGATAAACACCACAGCCATTTCTCACTTCACCATCCTCAACCTGAGGTGTTTCTGTATGCAGAGTACACACAGGACACGCACAAAGGCAGGAGTTTAACAGGTGCATGTGTCTGTATGAAGTTTGAGAAACAGTTGCCTAACTTGGCAGGAA
Organism: Peucedramus taeniatus; assembly: GCA_013400575.1. NCBI lineage: Eukaryota > Metazoa > Chordata > Aves > Passeriformes > Fringillidae > Peucedramus > Peucedramus taeniatus. The sequence goes on from WBNO01029439.1 coordinate 68,515, forward strand.
AATGTTATTTGCGGAGAAATAATTTTCAGCTGTGCAAAGCCAGTCACAAGAGGAACTTCAACAGCTGATTTGAATTGCCTGGCTTGGATAATATTACCCTAGAATAGTTAACTCCTTAATCTACTCCAGACTTAAAAATCTTCCTGCACTGCTGGGGAGGGTGTGGTTCTGCCATCTCTCTTTTTTTTCCGGAATATTTTACATCATATTCCTTTTATCTGCATAAGATGGATATAAATTAATTGGAAAATTATTGGGTGGGGACAGGCCTCATTGTTTAATTTGACAAAGGTTTTCTGGAAAGCTTTATTTTGTGAGCCAAGTTTGCATACATCAACTAAAAGGCAAGTTGAAAAAATGTGACAGACAAAGCTTGCCAAACCTCTCCTAAATTTCTTTTGCATTGCCTGTTATTGCATAATTATAACCAAATTGCTATAGCCTACAGTGAGAAAACATCTGGACCGTCATTCATTTTAATGTACTTCACTAATTCATTCATTCAATCAGTTTATTTCAAGTATGAGGGTATCTAAAATATATGCTTATAGAATCTCATAGTTCTACTTGGTCCATATATTTTTGTTTTCCCATCTACTGTATACAGCTAAGGCTTTTTTTTTTCACTTATAATTTTCCATTTTACCTTTGATTATTTTTTCTTTATTCTTTGGTTAATTATAAGTAATTTTCAAGATGTCATTTAATGCTATTTTCCTCATAAGGACTCCTTAGTTCCTGACTATCAGTTATTAGAGCTCAAAAGGAAATCATGTCCACTGTCCTTCTTCACCCACTCCACTACATGCAATAAGAAATGAGGATTTTATATTTTTTCAATCACTGCATTTCAGCCTGAATCAGCATCTGCCATAATAAAAAAAAGAAACTAAAAATAAATTGTGATAAAAGTAAAAAGAAGTTTTCATTAAAGTGATATTACTAATGAAAAACCGAAAGAAGTTACTTGGGCAACTTTTCACACTTCAGGACATTTCCAAAGTTCCAAAAAAAAAAGGAGATAATAGACCAGCAAACTGAGTCAAAACAGATTTTGCTATCAGAAGTCAGCACAGAGTACAAACTTGCAAAAAAAACTTTTGATTTTTTTTTTTTTAATTCAGATTGCAGTCCTCCAATTCTAAAACAAATAAATCAAGAAAAAAAAATGAAGGAACAAATATTTTAGCTGTGAGAATCTATAGAATATATTTTAAGCATCTCAGGCACTATATTTAGCTATTTAAGTATGAATTTAAATTTTAAAATTTTTACCTGTTAATCAAGTATTTGTCTCAAAGGTGTCTTTATGTCACATTACTTAGGAAGAAAGCAAATACAATGCTATTCTGATTGTAGAAGGGTGAGTTCAGCTTTGCTGTCTCCATTAGAGTGCAGCAGACCTGCACTAGATCCGACACATTTAAATCTTTCATTAGAAATAAAATTCAGTGTAGGAAAATAAACAGAATTAAATTTAATCCTATTTTTACGGATCACTTAAAAATGAGGCATAAATGACAGCTAAAGAGAAAAGGAAAGACTATGTGGGACAAATCTAAAGCTGTTTGAAGGGGCTGCTATCCGTTCCTCCAAAGGCTATTCACTGCAGATGTCTTGGCATTTTGTGGGTTCCACACAATAATCCAGTAATGCCAGAGGTGCACATTGTAGCACCCAGTCTTAATTTACTGCCCCCAGAGGTGTCCACACTAAGGTTAAAATGCCATCCAGACCTCTAACTCTGAAAAGCATCCTGGAAACACTTTTCCATACCTCTCTGCTTAAGTTCTTACCCTACCTAGATTCCTTCACATGCACAAAACAGCAAGATCCCTCACCCTGAGAAAAGATGAGGAGCCCTATGGGCCCAGTTTGCCTTCTGAGCTAAATGTATGGTCCATCATGGACACAAATTGGAAAAACACTTTGTGCAGCAGTAAGCAATTTCATAGGATGGTTCAAGTCAGGTTCATCCCTGACTTCTGCCCTTTTTGCAGTGAGATGCTGGCACACATTTCTTTCATATGTGTCCTACTGCAGTCCCTCTGGCAAACACTTCTCACTTCTTTATTTTTATCCTCCTTATCAAAGACCACACCAAGTCCTGGGACTTTCTCATCAACATCCTTTAGCCCTTGCCAAAACTGCAGTCCATGGACTCTGGAGAAACAAGCTCATCAAGGCCCCATTTTTCAATTATTTTTCCACCACATCTTTAGGAGTACATCCCTGGCCATCGTGCACCAGCTCTGGGCAATTTCAGGGAGTGGTGGGTGCTATTGGGTGTGTTCTGTCCTACACTCCCCTTAGTTCCCCTCTTTTTTTTGGTACATTTTTATCTATCACCCCTCTTCCTTTTTCTCATTTGTCATCCAATCTATTAAGTTTTCTCTTTCTGTTGTTCACCCTCTCTTTTTTCTTTGGTTTTATAAACAAGAGAAATATTAAGGTTTGTAGAGGTGGTCTGGTTTCTCCACAACAGAGAAAACTCAGTGTCCATGAGGGCCAGGGTTGCTGTCCGTACATATCCTGTGTGGCAGTGAGAAGGTACAGCTGGCTCAGCAGCACAGGTCCTGTGCTGCCTTCTCCATCCCATAGGAGAGGGAGATTGCATCCTGCTCTGACACCAAAACCCTGCAGCACCAGTGCCACCACTGCATCATCTCTGCTGCCACCATCCCCACCTTCACCACTGACCTCCCACCCCTCTCTGCCCCAACATGCGTGGGGCTGCAGCAGGGCACCACTCCCCACTCCTGGCAGCCAGACCTCTGGGAGCTCAGGGGTGGGAAGAACCAGCTGCTATTCCTGTGATGGGGATGGGCAAACTCAGGCAGATATGCTGCTAAACCCCATCTGCATGGAAGGGAAGTCCGGAAAGTATTGTTAAAAATTACACATTAAATTTGTACATACACATAGAAACCCCCAAATTAAAACTCAAATAATCTCAATACAAGATAATGAAGCTTTCCAAATAAAAGGTGCCTATTTGTCACACTGAAAGCATTACTGATGCTGACAAGGACTTCTGTGACAAAAAATCTGTATGAAATCAAGCAAATTTACAATATATATATATATATATGCAATTATATACTACTACTTTTACTACTAAAGTAAAAGTAGTAGTATATAATTTTTCTAGTAGTAGTATATAATTTTTCTTCCTTAAGTTTGTTGGAAACAATCACTCAGAGTTTGTAGCTTCCTTAGCTACTTCTGTTAAATGCATCACACACAAGGAAATCGTTATGCAGAATTTCCACATAAACAATAAATATTAATTCAAATTAAATTCGTGGAAACCAAGACAGCCTCCCTCATCCTAATTTACACAGGCATGCTCCAAAGGATCCTAAGTATTCCTAAATCTGTTCTTTAGCATAATCAATGTCTGGCATTCTATACAGTCTCATGGTTACAAGGGGAAAAAAGCAGGAAGGGCTTTAATTATCCTATATTAAAATGTACTTTGAACATCATCTGTGAAAGAAGGAGCCACTAAGAAGACATTGTGTACCAGACCAAATAGGCACTGGATTATAATGGAGCCCTCTTGGTGACATCACTGCTTACAAACTGCTAACATCCTACCCTGGATTCACTTACCTGGAAAAAACACTGCTCCCAGCCAGACCTGACCTCCTCAGCACCTCTTGGGTGCTGCCAAAACTTCTTATCTGGCTGCACAATCACCCACAACTGATCTAGTTAGGACACACATTAGAATCTGGCTACAGATTAGTGTCACAGAAACCCCTCCACACCAGTGCCCCTCCTCTAGTTCAACACAAGTGTTGTACAAAAGAATATATTTGACTCCAACCCAGACACCACTGAAAGTTAAGCCAGCTTCACTCAGCAGTCTTCTGGGCCCTAGAAGACTGGTCTCTGAAGTCAGTGGAAGATCTTCCGAATGGAAAATAAAAGTATTTTGCTCTCAGTGACCTAAAATAAAACTACAAAGGTTAAAGAAGCATTGTAAATTCCTAGTATAACCATTTATGATATTGGCATATACTGTGGAGTCCAAAATACTGGAGAAATGTATTTATTATGAGTTTATTTGGTCTCAGCACACAAACGGTAACTTTTCTTATATGTACAATCCTAGATACATTAAGCATAAACAGAGTCAGTATTACAAATTCTTGACTCTACTGCTATAAAAAGAAGGATGTAAAATTATCTGGAAAAATCAAACAGTGAATGCTCCTAAGCTATATAAAAAGCAAATGAATGAATCTTTAAACATTAAATCACCAGCATTCCTCACATTACATTTCTCTAGAGAAATGATCTCTACTAACTTCTTCCCTTTTCAAATAAGATGTATACCACAAGATATTAAGGAGTGGACATAGAGCAGAAAGAGAACTGCAGGGTTTCCTTGGATCTGTAAAGACAGATTTTGAAATACTTTTTAACTGAGGTAATCAGAGAGTTACAGGTGTTCACTTTAAGGAATGTTTTGCAAGCTCTTCTTCAAAACCATAATCCATTTTCACAAGTTACAGTCTTTATATACAAATATGTTAGTTCTGATTCAAACAGAACTGAAATTAATGTTCACTGAAGACTATCCTCAAGTGAAATCAAACAGTTGACTGAATTATCTAAAAAAAAAAAAAAAAAAAAAAAAAAAAAAAAAAAAAAAAAA
>WBNO01029441.1:0-90306 GCA_013400575.1 Peucedramus taeniatus
CCATCCAGAAAAGGGGATCAGAGTGAGAGAATAGGACTTTAAAATGATCTGTTTATATTCATCTCAAGCCATGAGCAATAGATCATAGAGTGAACAATACTTACTGAATTTTTTCATAAACTGTAACCTAACATCTTCAAAAAATAAAGTCCATGGGACCACACTTAAGCAAGAAGGGAATCATGGATTTTATTCAATTTAAAAAAAAAATAGTACTTTAAAGTTCAGAAATACAAGGGATAAGTCACAAAAGGAGAAGAGGAATCAAGGACGGGTTTCAGTGGACGAAGTGTTGGAAATTGTGCAAAAAACCCCATATATTCTGAAAGAGTGACCTAAAAGTCTTTACAAGCATCAGACTAAGATGAAAATCAAAACAGCCAAAGAAGTAACATTAAGGAACAGGCAAGACCCATGGCTTCATGAAGAAGGCCAACAAGGTGGCAGGGACCAGGACAGGACTACAGGAGCTTTGCTGATGGCAGTTTCAGGTAAGTGAAAAGGACATCAGCCAGATTGGAGGTAATCCAAAACTGAACTAGGGGTCTGATGAACTAAGAATAGGGGTCTGATGAACTAAGATGAACTAAGAACATGGGTCTGGCTCTGCTCCCAGTTTTGGAGTACGGTCAAAGAAGATGTACCTTTTAATTCTAGATAGGTGAAACTTAGGTGTTAAGGCTAGGCTTAGTTAGGTCCTGATTCCTATGCCTTTTAAATAAGCTGTTAGATCAACATTTAAGTTTTGCTCTAATGAATTTTTTAAAATGCAAACAAACAAACAAGAAAAATGTAAAGAGGAAAAACTCCCAAAGTACACACATGGAGAGAGATATAAAAGAGGACGTGATTCACCAACCTCACATGTCCTTTTTAAGGTCCTTTTCAGCATCACCATAATTTTTTTCAAGCTAATTTTTAATTGCTTCATTCTCTTACATAATAATTAGCATTTATTTCCTGTAAATACTTTAAATTTATTCCAAGAAGCAAGGAGATGCACAATTTTCAAGTTTTCAGCCATTACAATTCATACTGTAAGTTCTAAATATTTTCATTTTGGAGAACATGAAATGAATACACTGATAGCTGTTCCTATACTGTGGTCACCAAGGCTGGAGTAGAAACATATTCCAAAACTCAGCATCAGCAGCTCTCAGCTCTGCACCATGTGGAATTCAACTATGGAGATCTGGTGTTCAAGACAGCTGAATGCTCCTTTGAAGTATGATGAACTACTGGTTATGTAACAGGGCTGTACACCACTTCTGATACTGTTTTACCAGGAGTATGATCTGTTTAGGGGATTTATACAGAAAAATAGTCACAGAAGCTGTGACATTTGTGGCTTACTGAAAGACTGAGTCAAATTAAGATCACTGCTAATCCAGCAACATCTTAAATTCCTGACCTTGACAGATGGTTGATGTGTCACTAGGCTACTACTACGTCCCTCCTTTTGGATATGTTAAACAAAGGATAACTAAAATATCCGTTACTCAGAAAAAGCATGGTATATCAATTTAAAAAAGAGTCTTTTCTGTTTCTTTACAAACTTTGAATTTGATAAAAAATCTATTTAGAATGCAAGAGAAGCTTTTTAAAAATATGGTATTCAATAATCAGGAGATTGCTGAATATATGGTAACAGCAGGAGAGTGGAAAACACTACCTGGTTCTTTTAAACAACCTGAAAAATAAGAAACTTGTCTTTTCCAATAACTTTTATGAGTATATTTAACCACTAGCACTTTCAAAAGCTGTGTGATTTTAAGTTGCCTGAGTAACCTCAGCTCTATAGTTAAACTGCATTTTTCAATAAATTTCAAAAACCAGTTAAAAAAATGTTTCAAATGTCGCATCTTAAAGAAAAACAAACAGTAAACACCAAAGCCAAAACATGAGGTCCTCCAGAGGGACCACGGGATGACTTTGTAGATAAACTGGGTTATTTAGGAAAGCTTGTATAAGAATTCATTGGGAAAAAATTTCTCTCAGTTTTCCCTTCACCAGCTGTGTTAAACTTTTCTTCAGGAAAGATGAGAAAGATTTGAAGAGTTAAGAAGTAGTCGTGTTCTCTCATATCTATTTCAATCCTTTTTTGAGTGTTTGTAACCAAACTTCAGCTTAATGTGTAGAGTAGGGATGATCCTAACTATATCAGCAAGACATTAAGTAGATTAATTAATATTTGTACACTAATAAGTAAGTGAAGCTAATTAGTAGAGAGAAAAACCCTAATTATCTTTAGCCACATAAAACAGTACAAAGTGCCATAGGTTACAACAAGAAGATCCTAATGTTGAATTCATTATCCAAGAGAAAGGAAAAGTATGTAAGGTTAAGTCTACACCCGGGTTTGTAACAGTAGGCAAACACCTGGACAAAGAGCCCACAGGTACAGATAACACTATGGCTGGAATATCAGCATATTTGCATTGACCTCTGCACTATTTTGTATCAATAGCATTTTCAGGGAAAAAAACCCCAAAACTTTGCATAGACATCTGGTTTGCATTCTCTGAAATTTTGTGACATGCTATTTTCTGTTTTTCCTTTGATTTATATTTTTTTGGTGAAGCAGCTATTGACAGAAATGTCGGTAGTCATACAAAATGCTTTGATTCAAAGACAACAATGAAAACTGCAAATGAAGAACAGGTTAAGACTAAGATATGACTTGAAAAGCTATGAAATCAAGTTATACAAGAACATGCTTATGTGGACACGAAAGCGTACATACCTGAGCACAGAAAAATAGCTGGTCACTCTCCTAAGGGCAATTTTCATTAAAATGAAAAACTGAATTCTTTCAGGAGGGATAAACTATTAGAAAATCATGTCCTGCTTCACAAAAGAGACAAAAGACAACTTTTTCAGTACTTACATCAAACGTGGGTGTGCTTTGCTTGGCACTCTGGTTACATGGCTCTCTGAAGCAGTCAGTGAACGGAAGCAAAAGACCCATTGCAATAATGCGAGAACACAGTTTTTCTGCTTCTTCTTGTGGTGCATTTTCCTGCTGGCTGAAGAGCTTTTCCAGCAGAGTTCGTCCTGCCAAGGTGATGAGAGAGCAATAAGAAGTTGTAGCTATATGCAGGGCATAAGTATTTAGGCATTACAATGCGTATTGAAAATCTCAATTATTAGAAGTAAAAAATATTAAATTTTAAAAAATCCTTAAGAAATATATCTGATAGTAAGTTTTTAATAAAAATATTTCTACATAATGATTGTAAGGGATCTGGAGTCTGATTATTTAAGATCAAGATCAATATATGTATATAAGATCAATATATGTACATATTATATGTAACCGTTGCGCTGTGAAGTAGGAACAAAACCCATGAATTGTTATTGCAGCATCAATTTCCTATACAATTGTTCTGAAGGGAAAATCAAGATGTTAGCAAGAGATGAAACAACTTCTTCCAAATATGACACACAAAGTTGAACAGAATTTAGTCTGTCAACTCCTGGAATGAAACTTTATTTTTTGAATCATAAAATTGTTATAGTCTTTGAGAAATTTTTCTGTGTTTCTTTGAAGAAACTCCCAACAAAAAATAGTAAAAAAAAGTCATAACTGTTCTGTGTAAAATTCTGCATACAGCTCCAGAGTGGTGGAGTGCTCCAAACTAAAATGCAATGTCACAAGCAGCAATTCAGAGAAGTAAAGCTTATAAAGAGCAAGAAGATACTTATTCCTCTTGTAGGGCCAGATTTCATGATCAAAGTGTTTTCTTTTGTTATCCAACCAGAACATGAAAGGAAAGCATATGTTATAAAGGAGGATATGTTATATATGTTATAAGAGGAGAAAATGTTAGTGGTTTGAAATATGACAATGCTTTGTGAGTTTAGCCGGAAATAGACTATAAAATTAGTTACATATGCAGGTTGCAGTAAAATCTACATTGTAAGAATATTAAGTTGCTTAAGCTCTAAAATGTCAAATGTAAAAAGCTGCCAAAGGTCAGATTCACATGATATTGATAAAGAGATGAGATAGGTCTACTGAAAGAGAAAAGACAAATGGAGTAATAAAGTTAATTTCATGTTTGAGTATAAACTAGCTGGGAATACAGCTTGTACCTAAATAAATTTCTGTAGCCTGTTTTTTCCACCCACTCATTCAAAGCCAAAGGTATTTAAAAAAGCAAACAAAAACAAAAGGTGTGTTAAGAAAGCATTTTAGTGTAATTTAGCATAATAACAATAATATTGATATTATAATTCTACTGGTTTTACATGCAAGATTTTTGACTGAACATTGACTTTATTCAAAATGCAAAATTTCCCAGGCTTTAGGCTTTCTGAACATACTAAAAAGGTTTTTCTTTTAAACATCTGGAAGGAATTTTAAAAGTATACTATAAGTCACATTTGGCTAGAAGTTTCTGTAATATTTTAATTTCCTGTGGAAATACACTCTAAAATAAACAATGCATTAAAATGTTGGAAGTTGTTTCTAAGATTTTCTTCTCCACATCCAAAGATCTGATAATTATCTGATTATTAGTCCAAGTTTGCTAGCCCTTTATTAGACAAAATACAATTCCTTCAAGAGAGTAAAACAGGAGATAAGCTGTGAGATAAACTTGTGCAAGACATAAATTTTGTTACATTTGCCAGTTAGTCTGCCTCTGTTTCTTGGCTACACCACCTAAAATACGATGCCAAAAAACCTGCTTATTCAACATATCCCTCTATCAAAGTTTAGCTGTTAATTCTTTAAAATAATTTATTAGTTCAAGGCATCTTTCTTGCTGACCATAGGGGATCACTTTGCTCACACCCAAAAAGAAAGAATTTTGTGAAGAAATGACACATTTCTTTATGGTATTTTATATATTGGAATGTTATCCATGACTACTGAGTGCCAGACTTGATAGATTTTCTTTTTTTTTTTTTTTTCCTGGACATTTCGACATTTAAATAATCTTGTCATGTTTAGAGAGTCTTTTGCATATTCATAACCAGAATAACCCCTTCCTTCCGCTTTGACCTAGTTAGCAAGAAAAATATCTGTAAATTACAAAACAGGATATGAAGCTTTCCCCCCCTTAATCCACCCATTAATTTACTAATTTTTATAACATTTAACTGCCTTGCTCAAGTTCAAATACATAGTTCAGAATTTTAATTGCTATTCAGTTGGAGTTTAATTTTCATAGTAGTTTTTAACTATTTTCTAAAAAACTTTATTATTCAAACAACAGAAAATAAGTATTTGTGTAAAAAAAGTCTTTAACGAATTTAATGAATTCAGATTATAGTAAGAGAAATTACATAATTTAGTCCACCTGAGCATGAAGTATTCTTGGAATAAATAAAATAGTAACAATTATTTAATTATATTAGCAAATACTTCTTAACCCAGAAGACTCAACAATTTTATTAAACTGATTTCAGGCTAAATTTCAGTCAACTACAAGATTTTGAACTACATTTTACATTGTTAGTTTATAAATAAAAGGCAGCAGCAACAGCTTTTGGCCTCAGACACCTTAATCACCTCACATTCATGAGGTAATTACACAAAATAATACCTTCTGGAGGTGAAGATGTTTGCAAATAATCTGGAATAATTAAATGATGAATAATTTGATAATTATTAGATGATAGGCTGATTTCTGTTACAGGTTTAAATGGAATGGCAAAGAATTTCTCTTGACTGCCTTAACCTGCCATGAAGACAGTAAAAATGAAAACCAAGGTGTCTGAGATCTCTTTTTTTCCCTAAGAGATTAAATTACCACTATTCACATTTAAAACATTTCTTCCTAGAAATCCCAGGTCATGAAGTTCTTGAAACCTATTCTTACCTTTCCCCTAATTATTTTGGCAAGGCATGGGAAGCATACTAAATTTTGAATTAGACAAGAACTTCAGCTTTAGATCAAATAAGTATTCTGAGGACCCTGTCAAAAATCTTCAGAAAGTATGACCATAAACTCAGAAGACATTTTTTCAGGAGCTTAGAATAATTTATTATACCCCAGTGAGGGATAAAAATACTTTTATTTTTCTTCTCTTGCAAAGGATTACACAGTTAATCAACTAAAAGAATGAGAACATAAGATTAAGTTTGGAAGCATCAGGTATTCTGGCCTTCTGCGGATATTTTGTTATAATTTTGCTGCTGTGACTCAGCCAGAATCTTCTGGCTCAGCTTCCAAGCTCCTTGTTCTCCACCTCTGTATGACCTGCCTTTTTCTCCCATTCCCATGAAGATGAAACACTACTGATCTTGTCTCCTCCACTATGACACAACAGGTCCTCATCCAATCCCTATGACCAAGAATTGAACACCACTGCTCCTGAAAGCAATCTCTGTAGAATATGTAATCTATTCACTACTGAATTAAAATTCACATGTTCCAGTATGGTTTCCATTCATACTGCCTCCCTGTATGAAAAATGTGGGTAAAAGAGTGTTCAGTATTGTCCACAGAGAAATACAAGCAAATCCTGACTCACCCTATAGGTCTATGATATGCTCAGAACACAAGCCTTTTAAAGAGCTACAAGGTGAGCAAGATAATCCTTAAGAAGCAGCAATATCATAAAAGTGTTGTTAGCTTTGAATTTGCTTAATTATTAAGGGGAGGAAGAGACATGAATGGAAGTGAGAATTGAAAGAAAACTAGAGTAGTTGTACTCATAGTCGTACTGAAACACACACATGCACTGAGGCACTGTGCTGCAGCAGAGACTGCAAGAATGCTTTCCTGAGGATCTTGCTGTTATAATCTCACATTTATCTTAAAAGATGTTCTTCTATCCTCCTTATGCTGGATTTGCAAAAGCCCAGGAGCACGGCTGTCAGTGAGCACCAGCTGAAACTAATGGTCAGAATGAGTTATACTCCAAAAGCTTCCCCTTCTGCCAGTCTCAGTGACTGTCTCTCCAAAAAACCAGAGCACTGCACCACACTTTCACCATTGACACAGCAGTTGCATCAGTACATCTTAACCTACACACTGGAGATAGACTTTCCATTTTTATTCTTCCTAATGCAGAGTGAATGGCTTCAGAATAGCACCAGTTCTGAACACCCTATTCAGTCACCTCAAGAGCCAACTTGGCTTATGCACATATTGCTTACATATTCAAAAGCTGAAATCTGCTTGCTTCCTTTTCCCGAGTTTACTCCTTTTTTGGTCCATTTTAGGAAGATCAAAAATGCTCACACAGCAAAATGATTTCATAAGCTTTGAAGCCAAATGTACTATAGGCCTTGATCTATTTTTGGGAGACAGTACAGGAAATAAAGGAAAAGGAAGAAGAAATAAACGAAATGGTGAATTTCCATTTACAATATTTTCTTTTAGTCTTGCAAAATGTGAAAAGATAATTGTAGTCTTCTTACAGTTTCTCATTTAGAAAGGATTTCAATTTTGAACATAGTTTTATTAAAAAACAAACAAACAAACAAACAAAAAAAACCCCAACAAACAAAAAATCCCAAACTATAAAACAGAGAGAAAATGGGAAGGAAAAAAAAAGTTGCATTCAAAATTTAGGAAATGCTGTACTTCAGCTATCTACTGTTCCAGATTAGTCTAAATCATTGCTACATTCCAATTCTTTTTCTATCTCTTTTTCTATGTATGCTGCCAGCAAGGTGGCAGCTAACTCAGGCCTCAGTCAGCTGGCAAAGCACCTGAACAGTGCAGCACCAAACATGCCCCAGAATACCAGAAGAGGACAAACGTGTCAGAGAGACAAAAATACTGCAAAGACGTTCATATTTTTAGCTGAGATAGCAATTGCAACTACATTTAATTTCTTAAATAATTTTCAGTACATATTCACCCATTCATCATATTTGTTCAAACTATACAGCAAAAGCTTAATAAATAATTTTTCAGGGCAAATCAATCACACTCCATTTTCATCTTTTTGCTGTTCAGCATACTTTACCAGGTCTCAAATATTTCAAGCACACTGATATTTAACATGTTAAATTATTACCTCAATGATAAAAAAGTATTAAAGTTTGTCAGTGTCTTTATTTCATTTCACAATCTTTTCAAATTTCCAGTTTCTCAGCTAACCTCTACCACTCAGCCTAAATATAATGTGCAACACATGACTGCTGGGAAAGAAGAGGTTTTCCAAGATGCATGTGTAACCTGGGCAATGAAAAAGACATCAGTATTCTAGACAACTTTTCTTCAAATAATAAGCCCATGTGCTGCATAAGTGCATATTAAATATGCATTTGCAGTATAAAAGAAGCAATTTAATTTTGTCTGTTGTTTGCCTGAAGACTGACCTGGGAGATTATGCCCAAAATTCCAGGATTAGAAACTTCATTTATTGTTCTTTTTCACTGCAGAGTTTCTAATCCTCTTCTGATTTAGATTGGTAAACTATTCGAGATTTCTCATCCTGTGAGGTTGCTTTAGCTGTTTTGTTTTCTTTTTTTTTTTTTTTTTTTTTTTTAAGGGATTGAATTTTTATTGACAGATACTTTCCTAAAATCATGTGACAGATTTCTCACAGCCTGGTTACATAAAACACAAAAAACCTAGTAAGCAACAGGCCTCCACACAATATAGTTTCATAACAAAAAAAAAAAAAACAAAAACAAAAAAAAACAAACAAACAAAAAAAAAAAAACCTCTGCTTTGAATAAACGTTAAATAAAATATATTTTAAGTCTATAATTTCCTGGCAACATGAACCTTAAATATAACAAAATTTTTCAAGGTCTAGGGTGAGGGCACACATTGCTCTTATTGCCAGTGTAAAAGCTGATCTCTGCTTTCACTGGTTGCATAAAAGCCTATGTTTCTAAGGGGTAAAAAACCCCATAGATGTTACATGTTGATATCTTTATATATTTATACTGCATATTATATATAACATATTAATTTTCCATATTTATACCTTATATTTTAGTACTTAGAACATTAATAAAGTTAGGGATGTGTGGAAATACCAGAGAAGATTGTCCTTCCTTCTCTGATATTCTGCCTCCAGATTTCCTGGCTATGTTCACATGGATGGTATGAACTAGACCCACACATTATCTTAAATTCAGAAGTCAAAGTAGAAAGCCTGTCTAAGACTGAGAATTAAGAAGAAGACATATATCGACATTATCTCCCTCATTCCCACAGTTTTCTACGGCTGCCTACACACAATTTCAAAGTCAGAAATATCTACTTATTAAATTACAGAGAATAATGTATTGATTGAATAGATTCATAGACTATTCAAACAACTAGAATGGAACTATCAATTATTAATTTTACATTTCTCAGTCCTGTACTTGATTGTTACAGTAAACACTATACTTTACGTTTGCCAAGTTGTCTGAATTTCTTGGCATCTCAATCTCACTCCTTTTACAATGTCCTATCTCTCACAGTACCCTTGTTTAGTATTAAAACATTTCCATGTAACTCCTTACTAGCGCTAAGGATAGGACCAGAGTACATCAACCCCTATGCAACTCAAGCAAGTAGTTTTTTCCTTTATTTTAGCCTTACATTTATCACTAAAAATTTAAACAGCTCTGGGTTGTGCAAGACAGTGTTAATAAGCATATAAACTGAGATTTCAACTCAGCTAAGAATAAGCAACATATTACACAGAAAAAGAAAGAGCATCCTATAATGCTAACAGCTTCAAGTGCTTGAGACATCCCAAAGAGAGCTAAGGAACAAGTATGCATGCTCCCTTTTGGAAGCAAGGGCATTAGCTGCCACTGGAAGAGAATTCTGCCACTGCTCCCAGGGCCACCGCAGTGCACGCAGGGCAAAAGTAGCACCTCAGTCAAATGGCCCTGAACTTCTTCCAGAAATGCCTTAATGGAAAAAGTGGAGGTCTGACAAAGTTTGATAGAAGGATTCTCCAAAATTAAAGTTGAAAAAGGCAGCTCACTGAATTAAGGAAGTAAGAATTCACCCTAGAAAGCATGTTACAAACAGTTTTCAAAAAAATCGCATCTTCTACTTGATCTATAGTTTTCCTCGACTGAACCAAACAACTGTGTTTTAAAACAACCATTTCATTTGTGCTATGAGACATGACAACACCACCAACTTTAGCATATAACCCAGTGGTCTGTTATAAGGTTACTTAGACACCATATTTCCACAAATCATGCTAGAAAGCATGTGAAAATCTAATTAATGCAGACCTTCATCCTGATGAATGAAATCCTAAGGTCAGTTCCTAATTTTGAAATTTGTGTCATAATATAGAAAGACAAAAGTAGAATGAAAATTTTACTTGGTAGTGAAAATATCAAGTCCTACAAGTGCTATGGCCAGGGCAAAGGTTAGGACACAGGTCTACTCTTGTGTTAGTTATGTAATAAACTTTCCACAGCCTGACTGAGCCCATCAATCAAAACACTAGGGGGGAGCATGCCAAAATGACTCCTCTGGTGGCAGTGAAGTAACATGACACAGTCCCTTATCTAAAACCACCAGGACTTTTCTTCTTTGGATAAGTGATTTGCAGTGTTGCCATTATGTAAGGAAATGCAGATAAACACTTTACCATTCTTGTGTTGTCTAGAAAGCAGCTGTAAATGAAATTCTATCAACGTAGTCTTATTGATCTTTGCTAAAACCATGCTGCATTTTGTTTTTCTTTACCCTTTTGTCCTATACTAAACAGTTAATTATATCTTATCATTTCCTTCTTCAAGATTTGTTCCAAAGACTTACTTGCTGCTGCAGTCAAAAACAAGATAAAATTGGCTTGATTATTTGCAATAACAATATTTTCCTTTTTATAAAAAGCAGGTATCATAGCTTTGCCATCACCAGAACATCAAAATATATTAAAATATTTGTGATAGACTGTCACAATACTTTCAGCATTCTTCCAGATTAGCAAGTCTATGAAGCACTCTGTCTCCCTAACTTGAAGATAAGCTTCTTGAAATTTTGCTTCCATGGTGACTAAAATTTTACACCTTTCCCCCACAGTGAATTTCCTTATATATGACATATGGATAACAGGATAAGCTGAGACAGAATATTTAACTATTCTTTTATCCCTTCCATTTGCTATATGTCATTTATACATGTCATTTAGTGACAAATATATGTGACATGTACAGGAAAGTGTAAGAAGACCCCTTTCAGAAGTTTTCATATAGAAACTTTCAGAAGCTGAAGATTTTAAGATTATTTTTAAATACCAGACAATTCCTCAATTATGATACAGCAGTGGCAGAGTACAAAATATCTTTCTAAAAATATCAACAAGATGCACACCCACCCCAACATTAAATGACATGTCTCCTTCCACATGATTTCTCTTCAGATTTTAATGCAGTATCATTGCAGTTTACAGAGGTAAATTTGAAAGCTTCCCTAATTATACCAATTTAGAAATTGGTAAGAGAAAGCTTCCCTAATTATACCAATTTATTATGAAGGAGAACCTATATGTGTCTGTCTACCAAATCTTTTAGACACCGTATGCATTTTTGGCAAATTTCAGATCGTGTTTTCCAGGTACTTAGCTTCCTCTCAGCAAGTATTCAATTCTGTCTCTTTACCCTTTTAGTTTCTGTGGTGATTTGTGATGTGAAGGCAGTAGTCTGTGCCAGGTTCTCACAGACTGCTGGAAAGCCACAATTCTTTCTATCTAGCTCTTTTAAAGTAAGAAGCTCCTCTGATGTCTTTTTGAGCATCTATTAGATGCTGTTGCTTCTTTTGTCAGTCCAACCTGATACACACTATTCCTCACAACCCAATTCTGTAAAACTCTATTCCCAATGGTTTGACATTTTATTCCACATTCAATACTGTCTGGCCTATCTCTACCTTAGAAGTAAATTCTCAAGCTCAAGCTTGTGTGCTCAAGCAGCCAAAAGTCATAAGACACAACTGAACTCAACCAAATTAGGTGGTCTTTAAAGTGGGACACATTTCCTTCAACCTACTCATTAGCTCCCAGGCAAGCCTAGCTTTCTTTCCCCTCCATGACCTGTGTTCCTAAGGCCTGCTAGTCTCCAAATTTAATAACTGCTATTTAATATTTATCAAGATGTACAAAACCTTTTATTTGTATCCATAAACAAACAACAGTTAGGTGAAGAAAGGGCAAAAGCAGAAAGTTAGAACTACATTCCACAAAAACTAAAAACTAGACACACACATCTATGTATTTGTGCAGACACGTTCTTCTAGACTTCATTTGAGGAAAACCTAGAAACACAACTCCCTTGCTATAACTGGGCCTTTATGTTCTTTCAGTGATGTAATCAAATATTTCCCTCAACAATTTCTCTGCATAAATTATTTCTTGACTCTTTGCATGACAAAATAGCACTTGGATACGCAACCTCTTTTATGAAGGCAATTTTTTTTTCTTTATGAAAACTCCCTTTTCTTCCATGACTTTTAGGATTTATTACTGAAGACAGTTATTGTGATACTACAGCATAGATTTCTTTTTACAGTGATTTTTTTTTTTTGTTATCAGTGCAAGGAAGAAGACAGGATAGGTGTTTCTTTTTCCTCGGTACATACTATCTCTGTCAAGGGACATCTGAGACAGATCCCAGCATCAAATGAACTCTAGAATGAAAGGTGCCTTCTCTAATTAGTTCCACAGTAAAGTTATCTGTGTTTTCTTCTGATTCAAATTCACACCAGGTTCAGAGCTCTGGCATTTTTGAAAACTTTTGTATAGATTCTGAGACCAAAAAATTCATACTTATACAGTCAAATGTCTCAATAAATCTCATTTGTGACTAGGCTTTCCTGCCCCTACTTAGCTAAATATGTCAAAAGATGAATTTCATCAAAAAGATGAAATCGTCAATATTTATCTACTTCTTCTATATTTATGTTTTTACATTTAGCTTTATACATATTAGGGTTTACTTTTACAGCTTGTGATGTTCACACACAATCTCACAACCACTGCTTCTTACTGTTGCAAAATTTCTAACTTAATGGTTCTACTGCTGTGCAACTGCAGACGAAAGAAGTCACAGTCAGTAGTTATCTGAGGATAAAAGAATATTTAGCACCAAGAAAATATAACCCACTTCCTGGTCAGAAAGCCTAGCTATTTTCATCAGTGTGAAGAAAAAATTCTGGACAGCAGCAACATGGAAATAAAAGGAGGAACAGTGCTTTTTTCACTCAAGGTAACAAAGCCTACCTCGTTGTTCCTAATTTTCCTTTCATGAATTGCAGTATAGGAATGCAGGAAACTGCTGCTGCTTAGCGAAAATAGTAGCATGACACAGCTCCTGAACATACTTTGCTGCCTTTTCTAAAGTATTTAATGAAATGCTACTGGCCTTCTATTGTCATATGAAGAGGCTGGAATGAAGTGACACAATGTAAAGTCCTAACATCTGTCCATCACCTTCCTGCCACATCTTTTTGCTTCTGCCCTGTTCCCTTAGCACCAACTCACCCCATTCCCAAAAAAGATCAACTGCCTGCATAAGTTTCTGGAAACTTGCAGTCCAGCTAACTGCTATAGAATGATGTTTTTAAATGCATCTAAAAATAACCAAAGCTGCAGTCACCCACACCTACACGTATATGGTTCATCGCTGCTACTCCTTACGTAAGCTGAAATTTTGGCAAAGTGGTTCATAAGGAATACACTTGGCCATATCCTGAGCTTGATTAAAACAATAAACAAACAAAATATCTTGGGTAATTAGTCTTTCTGTAGTTCTTTATCACCATGATTCACATTAAAACTTAATCCTTCATATACAGTCAGCCTAAAATATCCCTAGAGTTGCTTGTCAAACCCAAGTTTGTTTTTCCTTAGACAGAAGAGCACAGGTAAAAAAAAAAAAAAGCATGTTTCAAGAAATAGTTTGGTTTTTTTTCTGCAAATAAGTCCTACACACTGTTGTTTTTTTTTTATAGACCAACCATGCCCCAAGATATAAAAATATATGCATATTTAAAAAAATTGTAAAGCACAATTGCATCCAGGAAATACAATCAAACTTAAACTACACATAATTATTCCCACTGGAATAATCCACTCCTCATTTCACAGAAATTGAGTCATTGAAGCACACAACATCCTTGGATGGTCAGTTCCAGACAGATGCCTTGTGTGATGGATATTCTAGTGGTACTGTGTCTCAGAACCAAGGATAGATGCACAGACTTCAGCTATAAATTTTCCCTTTTCCTTTCCTCCTTTGCACCCCAAAAAAGACCATCAGACAACCAAGACCACACATTTCTACTCCAGACATGTCAGGCTGCCAGTCATACCTCAGAATGTGGTTGACAGTTACCGCCACTCATCTCATGACCAAAACCTGCTGCTCCCAATGAAGTTCTAGATAAAGATCAAAGTATTAATCATGAGATCCCATCAAAGCAAGCCTGTGGCAGCACTGAATTCCAGTGAAATTACTCATGTTGCTCCAAATCCCATATTGCAGTGCTGGCACAGTAACATTAAAGTAACTTATCAGCACTCAGCAGTCCTTCAATGACATATTGCAGCTCACTTTCAAACACATTTTAGTACAGTTGAAGTGCAGTATTGGAGTCATCCCCCTGGCCCAAGTTTTGTGTGCACCAGGCAAAAAGAGGAGGATCTTTCCCTTCAGATGCTCGCTAGCAACACCCAGTGTAGCGTGTGATCACACACCACATGGAGGGTTGCTGCTGGGCAGCTCCCTTAGTTACAGGAGGCTACACCCCTTCTGATAAAAGAATCATTTGTATTGCTGCTAACAAACATCAGCAGTGAAATAGCAAACCATAAGTAATCTTAAATAACGGCTGCATGATAAACAGTCTACTCAGGATGCTGATAGATACAAATCCATATTGTGTGCAGCATCACATGAATCAGAAAGAAAAAAAAGCTTTTAAAAAGCATTTACAAAGATCTACTTTATGTCTCAGAAACAAACTTCGATCCAGCTTTTCAAGTTTTCACATGCTTGCATACTTCTACTTACTTACTTCAAGTTTTCACATCCTTATACATACTATACTAAACCTATATATATGCCAGACATATACAGACATATATACACACAGATATATGTAGACACTGCACTGCAATTGCAAGTGGGAAGACAGCATTAGCACAGTACAAAAGTGAAATAAAGTGGCAGAAATCAAAAAGCAGACATGAGTACACAAGCACAGCACTGGCTTCATGTTTTGTTTTTTGGTAACCAGGATTTTTGTTTGTCTCTTCTTTACAGATAGAGCAGAGAAATATAAATCTCTGAAGAAAAATTTAGAGATAAATTATCTGTTTTAAAGAACTTCATGCAGCAAGTGTGTTACAGCCAGCCAACAGTGATTTGGGAGGGCATGGGTTTGTCTGGGTCAAGTTTAATTATCATCTGGGGCAGCTGATGGGACTCCTTCAATTTATGTAAAAGACACCCTAATTAGCTCCTCTGCAATCACTGCACCTCAAATTAATGCAAGAATGAAATCCTTTTTACTAAATCTGTCTATTGGCTCCTTCATTTCAGTTATGTTACTGTTTGGAAACATCAGTTTCATTTTCCCTCCAAGATACTCTCTGTACATTAACGCAAATCATTCACTGCCACATACCAAAGTGGGAGAACCAACCCCTGTTGAGCTCTTGTTCTCCTGGGACCACGATGTAAAAACCATGGCTCCACTGTGCATTGGGTAATCTAGAACTTGTAATTACTGTCACTACAAATCCAAATACAGCTGTCCACACAAAAAGTGAAATAGATCCAATGCCTGAATTACAAAATGCCCATAAACGTGTCCATACCCCTTTCCTAAGAAATGGATCAAATTAAAAATACTGTACTTTCTTCTTATAGAAAGAAAAATTTAAACATGCAAAGTCTCTGCCATTCAAATACTTGGCTTCCATCTACATTTGACATTAAAACAGTCTTAGAGTGTTTGTATGGCTCTCTGTAAAAACCAAATGGCACACAGCCAAACCATAACATGGTGCAAAAGTAGGCCAATCATCTGCATAGAACCTGCTGTCATTGAAATCGATGACAAAGTGTTGTGGAATATTTTACTTGATTCCAGTTAGAAATGCAGAGCAGCACTGCAGTCACTGCACAGCAAAATGGGATTTCATGCTGTAGGCAAGAAGCTGTTTGGGATTGGCTTTGCTCTGTTTTTTTTGTTTTTTTTTTTTTTTTTTTTTTTTTTTAGGCTAGAAATGTCCCACTACAAAGAATGTTATTTCTAAAACCCTGATGTTAATCCCCAAATCAATGTATCTCATGCATTCAAGTAAACTACATCATTTTTCACAAGTAGTATCAAATTACAAGGAAATTATTTCTTTAATCATTGTTGTGCAGAATGATTTATTTAAAGAGCTTTTCTGCTCTTACAGCAGTAGCAGTTTATGGAAATAGTAATGTGAAGTTTAATTTCTCTTTTTTTATGTACACTAGTTGTTATTTTTAAATTCTCAATGAATTTTAGCCTGTAAATACATTTTTTAAAACTATAAATGACCAAACAGAGATGAGTCACTTCCAGTTCCCTCACTTTAAGCTTTTCTGCATGAACTGAAAGATATAATTGTCCTCTGCTCGTAAAGACAGCTGGTATGTACATGCAAATGAGGGTCACTGTAATTTCCATAAGAGATAGAACTACTGTTGCATTGGACACTGGTCCCTTCACAATAACAGTCTAAAGCATTGGTGGGAAAAAACCCAAACCACACCAAAAATTATTGATTCAACCCACTTAACCTTATGAGGAAATGAGTGAAAAAGTCTATTTCCCAGAAACCTGGTATCTGAAAAGAAGTACCATGTTCTTGAAGTTTCTCACATACAACTTATTTCCATCATAGCACCACCATAAAGTCTAATTACAGATGTGGCAATTAAAAATTTTGTGAGTTGTTTATAAGCTGTCAAATGTTGATAGCTAAAATAAAAACCAGTGTACTTTTTAAATGCTATAAATCTGAAAGCAGTAAACGCCTCAAACTGGAGAAGTTTAGGTAGCATGTTCAAAATTAAGCCTAAGAAACAGGTGAAAGGGATTTAAAACATTAAAAAAAAGATTCAACCCACTTAACTGAGGGCTAGTCTCAGCCAGGGGACTGGCTTTTTCTGCGTTAAAAGTTTGAATTCTAATTTTCTAGACTGAAAGGGGGGATTTTAGTTCCAGGCTACTGAAGAATGAAAGCATCATGATTTGAATCTAGAAAATAATTTTAGTTATTTACTTCCTAATTCATACTTTTTTGTTTACTTTTCATAAAACCACAAAAAAAAATCTCACTCCATTTTTTGCAAAGAGCTTGTGCACATATATGGTTGCTGTGCTCATGCATCTAGAACCGACTTCTTTCAAAACAAAAATTATTTTTTCTAATAGCAGGTGCTCTTAGAGTATGTTCTCTTAACAACATATTCCATATATTTTTCACTTAAGGAACCTGTAGAACTGAGCTTTCTCTGTATACATACCTCCCATGTGGCAGAAGTGTTCCTATTTATGAATATATTACCTTTAGAAAGAAACTTCAGGTGAGGGGGAGAGAAAGGGAAAAAAACCCTCAGAGTGAAGGAAAATATAACTATCTACCCACACTACTTCATTTGTGAACTTTCTATTCCCACGTCTTTGTAACAGGATGCAAGCTGCCTAACAGGCAAGGTAAAGGTTTACTGAATGAGTCACCTCATGTAGACTGAGCAGCAGCCTGTCACAGCTACCAAACTGTACAACCCCCATTTTCCCTTCTCCTCCCCTGTTTTTTCTGCCTTTCAATAGATTGTCTTTTTTTCTTCTCCTCCTTCTCCCTTCTGAAGAGGAAATTGGTTCCTTTCTGAAGTGCTGTCCATCTGTGCTCACATGGCTTTTTCCTTTTTGTACTAAGCAAATCCTCATCATTGCCTCAGTCTAACACCAGGTGCAGCTCTCATGTGTGTGTTTATAGTACACTCTAGGACAGCAACTAGCACAAGAAAACCCCAAACAGGATCCTGGTTACAGAAAGCTTTGCATTTGAAAGATCTATTTATGCAGAGAGCTGATCTGCCTACAACAGTGCAGCTTTTAGCATTTTTCAACAAGAATAATTTAAGGCATTCAGCTTTTTCCTACAGGATGTAGACAAAGGAGACAAGTAGAAAGAAAAACTTCAAAGAGTTATGCACTTCCTTTACTGGCAGTACTGCCAGACTGATGAAATGTGACTGTGTTTGTAAGATCAGGCCTTGGATTGCAAGGCCAAAGTACTGCATGCAATGAATCAAAGTATTTTTAAAATATTTTTAAAGCTGTTGTGGGAAAAAAAGAAACAAAAGAACTCTTAATACATATCACTCACCTGAAAAGACATTGGGAAATGTCTCTGCAGAAGCCTGGACCCCTGAGGACTTTCTTGAATGAGTCAAAGGCACTCTTTCTGTTTGAAATTTCTCTCTAAACCCCTTGTGCTCCAAATAGTCTGCAGAGCTCACTTTCTCCGTTATCTCGCTTTTGTGATTAGACACCTCTTCTGTCCAGTCTGCAGAACGACTGAACAAACCTGCCAAACTAGCAGACCTCTTCTTCCTGATTGAGACTTTTTCCTTTTTGTGGAAGGACTCCTGCCTCCTCGTGAAAAGCGGGCTCTGGGATGGGGAGGGAGAAGGTGAATGGTTGGGAGAACTCAGTTGCCTAGTTGTGGTTTTGATGTAACAGGGATTAATTAGATAGGGCTTAAAACATCGGGAACCAAGCATTGGACTGTCCGCTGTTCCTTCAGAGGACAAACTGCCATTTTTCATTTCCGTGGATAAACCATTACGCAGCTCCTCTTGACTGGCTGACAGAGAGTGTTTCCCTTCCTGAGTCTCAGCAGCATGATCTGCAGGGCCTGCATCTGAAATACCACCCTCTGTTATTGAGCCCTGAAAATCAACAGCCTGCACTTCAGCAATCTTAGACTCAGCATCTGCCACTGGAGTTGGAAGAGGTTGTGCGGAGCTGTGTGTCCCGTTTTCTACTGCAGTTCTATTCAAACCATCTTGTAGTTCACTGGCTACAGCATCCACTCCAGCAACGGGCTGCTCCTCAATCAGTAGCTGACGTTCCTGTGTTTCAAATAAGCCGTTACCAGGAGAGCCTGTGCCATTTACCGCTTCCTTTGGTTCACGTTCAGTTGCACAGGAGACAGGAATGTTTTCCACAATTTCCGATACCGCTGGAAAAGCCCCCTCAGTGTCTGGGCTCCTCTCTTTGTCAGTGGTAGTTACTGAAAAAAAACGTTCAAAATCTAAGGGGGTTGCTTGAGAATTAGCCATGTGTCGGCCCATTGTTTTGGTGACAAGGTCCTCAGTTCCAATGTTAATTGCCCCCTGCTGCTGCTGCTGCTGCAGTCTAATAGCTTGCTGGATATCAGAAAGCAAATCCTCTTGTTCTGCGGCTGAATGGAAACTGTATATATCCGTATCGGAGCCAGAGCTGGTCCTTTGTCCATCCTGTGTCTCTGCAGCAGCTGGAACAGTTTCATTTCTGATTTCAAAATGTTCAACATCTGTGTCTGAGAGACCCCCTTCATCTGCAGAGATGCTTATATCGGGAGTTTTGGTTACAATTGAATGAGTACTGTCCAGCTCCCCAGGCTGCAAGGCCTGGCTTTCTAAAACATCCTCCCGTGAACTGCTATTCCCATCTTTAGCCTTGGACAGATTTTTTCTGATCCTCAGATTTGAAAACACAGAGGGCCTGGAGTCCGACTTACCCTTCTTCTTACCCGATTCGCTCCCTTTTGCATGCTTTCCCAGTCCCCTTCTGCCTCCCGATACCTTCTTTGTGCCGTCCGTATCCTTGGGCCCAGAGGCATCTTCTCCTCCTTCTTGCACATCACCTGTATTTTTCTTTAGCTTCCCATCTTGATTCCCCATGATTTTTCGCAGTGCAACACCTTTGGCAATCAAGCCATCCTCCCGGGTTTCATTCCTTTGGCCTGCTGGCGCGATCCCCTCTAGCGATCCAGGTTTGTTTGCAGGCGGCGGTGATGCAAGTGAAGCAAATGCTTGCTGTGCCTCTCTCCCATCTGCTAGAGCTGCCTTTTTGCATAATGTGCTGCTTGCACTGGGCTCCGCTGGGACATGCTCAGTACAGCACTGAGAGCTGCAGACAGCTCCTTCCAATGGCTGCTGCTCCTGGAGCTGCCTGCTCGCCTGGCCTCTGCTGCACTCTTGTTGCTTTAGGAAGGATTCTGTGAAAAGTGTTTCCTTTATAAAAGTCACTTCTTTTTCCACGGTTTTTATTGCCTGCATTGCAAGCTCAGCTTGTCACCAAATCGTTTATGATTTCAGTACTTCAAGCTCCTGAAGGGAAAAAGGAGAAAATACAAGTTAAAGCAGGGTACTTTAATTACTCTGCAACTGCTCAAACAAATAAACTAACAAACTTGGAAAGAAAAATGTTATGATTATTTAATAGTTTATAAGGTTCTTAAGCATATGCTGCTTTGACAGATTACACAATACCTCTGGTGATCTATATGCTTGCTTTTTAAAGGCCACCAAAACAATACATAATTTTAAAAGAAGGATCTTTTTCCTTTTAAAGTATAGAGATAATAAACAGAAAGTTCTTGCCACAGTTTTAAAGAATTGCACTTAAAATTCAATGCATTGTGGTAATTGTGCTATAAAAAGCCTCCCACAATTTGTATTCTGAGAAGGTAGATATACTGTTATTCTCAGGAGAATCATCTCATCAATATTAAAACACATCACCATTGTTTTCCCTGATAAGAACATCTGGCACAAAACAAGATAAAACAAAAAAAAGAAAAATAGCAGTATTCAAATGCTTCTAAGGAAAAAGATACAGTAAAGTACTCCTCTATTTCACCCAACATATTTAATAATTGATTTAGATGCTGACACTTCCTAACTACTTTGGAAGCTTGTGCAAAAGTTTTAATCACTTGCTGCTTCTCCTTCATTTTTGCTTTAGATGTATAAGCATCAATATTTCATAAATAAATTTCCTGAACTTTTAGTCAGATATTTACTTCCACTATTAAAATTTAGAATTAATACAACTGGAATAGGAATCAAAGGACTTGAGAATGCCAAATTGCCAAGTTTGGTCAGTTCAGCTGTCCAATACCTTGGTTCAACACCAAACAAGTAGTAATTAGACAGATTTTCTCTTTATAGTTTATCATCTCTAAATTGCCCAGTCTATTAGATTCAGTTTCTGTGAAAGACTTCATTCCTCATGGCTATGAACTTCCTCACTTGCAATTTCCCTTTCATCAGGGATTACTTAAACCAATAACTTCATTCCAGGGAGACACATTCTACTGGTTTATCTAACTCTTACTTTGGATGTAATTCCTACCAGAGATTGCACTTCTTCCCTCTGCCTTAATAGACATTAAAGAAGGAGGGGTACCATTCACATTTTAAAAACTATTCAATCACCCTCTCCTTCCCCTCCCCCACCCACTTCCTCCAAGACACACACTATTTTTTTTCCCCAAAGATTCCTAAATACCTTACAAATCTAGGCTCTCGTTATATAAACAGAAAATAATTGCTTTTTATTTGGTTTGGAAACAATAACACTGGTAATAACCCATGAAAATTAATTACTTTGGACTATCATAATTTCTTCCTTGTGCTTCTTGGTCACTTACTCCTCTGATGTAAGCCCTGTCCTGAGGAGCCTGTGGTTCAGGCATGAGAAAGAAACCTCTTGCCTACAAAAATTTGAGTGCTTTTATGTGGATCAGATGACTTTGTATACTCAGGGAGATGATTTGGTTGGTTTTGGTTTTTTAAAATTATTTTTCCTTATCTAACCAAGTCAAACATGTATTTCTTCCACTTTTAACACTTAACAAGTATAAATATGCTAAAAAGAACTAGTATAGCAAAACCTGCAAGAACATGTAACATGATTTTGCTTTTTTACTCCATTCCTGCTTTTGCTTTCTGTTATGCTACTTAGTTTCTACTTTGTTGCAGTATTTTACCTCTTACATCATTATTATGTATTTGCAAAAGGCTTTTGAAAGCACATATAATTTCAGTCCAACTGAAGATACACAGTAAGAATTAAGGCACAGTTTGAGAACCATTGTAGTAGAATAATACCTTGATGGGTATTTTAACTGACTAGAACTGACAAGAATCTAAGCCTTGATTACATCTGGAGTACTTGTATCTTCCAACCTCACTTAAAAACTCTTTTCCCACTACAATCTGCCAGAAATTACCATAATGCAGGAGTAATATAAAGATACAATGGACCAAATTTGTAAGGGAACTGTAGAATTAGTGTAATGTTCTGAAACACTCCCTTACCTTCCTTCTCTGTAAACCTGCCTGGCAGATCCTACACACTCCCATTACAACTAATGACAACTCACCAGCAGTGATTACTCTGCAAATTGTGTTGCAAAACTAAGTCATTGACACAGGTAGGCTTATAAGAGAGTTAAGTTAAAGACCAATCTTCATTATTAAATTAGATACTAGAAGCTTATAATAGGTTTAATTATCTAAGCACTTTATTTCCTGGAAGTCTGCATACAAAACATCCTGATGAGTCAGTTCTTAAAAAAAAAAGCTCCACATAATGTATAGCCATAGATATTTTCAAAATTTAAATATATATATATAAAAAAAAAAAAGTTGATATTTTGGAGTCTGTTTATTTTCAGTTAGTCTTTTAGCTTCTAGAGAAAAACATATTACCAAAAGTCAGCAAGAAACCAGAACATTTTGGCATCAGTATAAGCTACATTTTAAAAGCTAACATGGTATTTAATATTCTCTATGAGACTTTCAACAGATATAAATGGAGGAAAGACAAGGATTTAGGTGTTCAAGAAGGATATTTCATTTTAAAGAGTGATAATAACTCATTCTGAGTAACTATAAATTGTCAACAAACTACTGAGGTTAGTCAAGGAAGCTGCCTGCCTGGCTCATTCAATATTTGCCAATGCTCAACCAAAAACACTGAGGGGTGAGACTACAAGCACAGATCTGAGATCTTCCTGATCTCTCACTCTCCTCCTAAGCTCAGGAGAAACAAATAGCAACACACAGACAAGAGTCAAAACTTACAACTCAAGATATGCTCCTTGTGCTCCCAGACACCTCCATGTTAACACATTCCTGTTAAAAACACAAAACCCTGTTACAGGACTGTGATTATTTTCAAGATAGTTACCATTCTCTGCAGCCTCACTGGAAAGGTGAGCAGCTTCCCCAGCACTGCCTGCCTAGCCCTTGATCATCTGGGAGGGGAAGGGCAGCCCTGATTGCCCACACCTGGTTCAGGACTCAGCCTCCTGGAGCACAGCCAAGGCAGAGTGCTGCCCTCCTGTTGGGTCAGGAGTTCTCCCTCCAATTCCTTACAAAAAGGCTGGGTGACCAGTTGGCATCATGCTGTTTCTGACCCATGGGCTGCCTGGAGGAAAAGAGGGGTGCCTAGGGGAGCCTGCTCAGTGGAGACACAGCTTTCTTGGGGTGTGGATGAGTTTTTACCATGCTTTACTGACTGTGGTATTTCATTCTGCTCTAGTTGTTGAACAAGTCCCAGTAGAGTGAAGACAACACCCTGTTACTGCCTCAGGCTGTGCCTGCTGGAGTCCAAGCCTTTGGGCAGGGCTAGGCTTCACCCACAGCACCCCAGGAAAGGGTTTAATCCACAGGAGTGCTGGCAAGACACAAAGGACCCAAAGCAGCATCCCAGCAGCGATGCTGCACTCCTGCAGCAAGGATGTGGAACAGAATGACCTGTGCCATGTGCCCCATAGCACCCTGCAGAGTGACTGAGGGACAGGCTCTGTACTCACAGCCAGCCCTTCCAGGAGCCCACAGTGTCTGGTCAGGCTCCATAAGTGTGTGTACATGGGCTCTGTGCCCTCGTAGCCACTTCACAGCTGGGAGACTCAGGGGGGGATGAGGACAGCCCAGGGCAGGTGCTCTCCTGGGCATAGGACACAACATGGCAGGCCAGGGTAAAGGCTGACTGGAGGGGGCTGAATCTCAATCTCCACAGACTCAGGCTCCACACAGAGGTGGGCTGGGGCTGGGGTAGCAGCAGTGTGAGAGCCTCAGCACTGTACTGCAGGCCCTGGGAGCTGGGCTCTGGTCTTCCAGCACTGGGTGCTCTCCAGCCTCCTCTCACACTACGCCCAGAGAAGACATGACTGCAGGGGATCCTCATATCTGCCATACACACCCTGCAGAGATTAATTTTAAGGAGTGGCTCAATGAGCATGGGTTTGGTTTGGAGATAAAGGCACACAGAGTAACAGGAGGGTTTGGAAGTACTCTGGTGTCACATTACTGACTGGGACATGGTAATGCAGAGGGTGTGAAGAAAGACTTGTTTGAGCAGACCAAAACATTTCACCCATCAATGTTACTAAAGCTTGAATTTTCATACTCATTCTCATTCAGCTCTGTGCTGGAACCTGGTCCCAGTTCCTGCTGTCCTGTGGTAGCAAGAAACTTTCCTCAGCTGCTGTTCTGAGTGTGATGTAAAATTTATCTTCCCAGAAGGCATCAGCTACCATTTAATATTCCCTTACATTACCAAAGTCATGCTCCAAGCAGTTGAAAATTTTTTCCTGCCCCCACACTCCCATCTCGTTCAGCTATAGGGAGAATTGCCTTTTAGGACTTCACAAGCTCTAGGTGTGACTGGCAAGGGACAAGTCAGGAGATCAGAAAATACAAAGTGAATTGAGACCATAGTGGCCAGGATTAAAGCCAGTCCTGCCCTTGCTTCTAGTTTCTAGTGGAAATGAGACTCTGCTCTTTCTTTTATTACTTGTTTAAGCAGTATGAAACCATGCCTTATGCACAGAGATGATCCAGCTACTGGGACACCTGGTTTACTTACTAAAAGGCTTCCTTTAGGAAGGTTCAAGGAGCTTGAACCTAGCAAGCAATGATCCTAAGTGAGATTTGACTTGCTTAGGAACTTTTATTTAATGCATGAAAAAACAATGACTGGGATTTTCAAATGCCTACTACATAGTGCTGAACTTTCTTTCTGCTAATTTCTATCTAGTGAGAACTAACATTTAAAATTAATGTGTCTGAAGAAGCAGTGTCTCCAGCAAAGCAATGTTTGCCAGCTACATGCTGCAGAAGAGCACTGGCTAGGAGCCAAAATCTCTATGAAGCATTTAACCCCCTGAATTTTTCCTAAAATGCAATAATACATTTATGCATTGTGAAATAGAGCAGTTTTTGTTCAAAAATATGATCAGCTTGACATAGCAAAACACATTCCAGTAAGTAGTTTTATTGTTTACCCTTTGCATTTCCATATTCTTACTGCTTCTTTATTGTAAAATATACTTTTCATCATAAAAGCTATACAGAACCTATCACAGTTACTTACACAGGAGGAGTTGGCTGAACAGCTGCACTCAAACCCCTGCCAGCATTCCAGAGATTTATGGGTTAGAGCATTTCAGGGTTAGGTCACAGAAACAGGCTCCAAAAGTCCAGGCCTCCGCAAATACTACAGCCAGAGACTCCTGTATTTGGAGCACAGTGTACTACACTGCTACTGTATCCAAACCCAAGCAATGAGGAAGTCTGAAAATCTGGTTCATTCCCTGTTACAGACTGAAAGGTGAGGTATCTTGTGGCATAGCTTCCCCTATTCCTTGCACAAAGTTTATTTTAGACAAATTGGATGTTGAATGCAGATTGCCATTGTTTGCTGGTATATGCTGAATGAAATCAATGCAACACAGTTTAGGCTATACCAAGGTAAAAATAGAAAACTATCAGATGACCAGACTTAATGTAAAGAAAAAGCAGTTTTCACCATTTAAGCCACTGTAAAGTACTATTGAAAAATTGGACTAACAGTCTAAGTTATAATCTTATTTTCTAAGGAATGAAATTTAAGCAATAAGGTTATTTCCTCATAATTGCTTTTGAACACAGTTGGAACATCCACCAAACTTTTAAGATGGAAATCATTAAACCCCTGCAAAATTCACACATGTGCAGAATCACTATTTGTGTAGAGGGGGGAAAGATAAGCAGAACTGGCTGTGTCAGTCGATCAAACAGGATTAAAGTAGTTTAGACCTACCCACCACAAGCAAGCATTTCATAGGAAAAAATGAGAGTGGACAAGATTTATTGTACTAGAGGATAGAGAAAGGAACAAAGAACACAAAACTGTAGGAAACTGGGCCTCCTCATTTTCATTCCTTAGAAAAGAACATATTCTGTTAAATCGAGCGGAAAATTACATATTGTCTTGTTGGTTTTCTTGGACAACTCCCAGAGTACTTAATGACAAGTTTGAAAAATGTAGACTTTGATCGTATCAGTGAACCTTTTTGCCTGCAGAGAGCCCAAAACACCACGAAACAATGGTGTATTTTTGAGCCTACCCCTTTTCTGCAGGAGACAAGGGATTAACTAAAGTACTTAGTACTCTAATTTTATCTTTTCTACTGGAGAAATTATCTACCAGTCTGAAGGAAAAATTGAAAAAGATCAGTTTTTCCTGAGATTCCTTTTGAAGTTTTTAAAAATCTCAAAATTTTAAAAATTTTGATTTCGTTGATTGTTTTTAAAAATATGTGAAGAGAAGAAATAATAATAATTTTTTATCTTCTAATTTTAGGCATCAGTTATTGTTCTGTTGCACACACATATGTGGATGTATAAAATTTGGGTGAAATAAAAAAAAGAGAGCTTTTGATCAGCTTTCATTTCTTGTTGAAACACCAAACGTTCTCCTGTCAATTGCTGTATATTCTCCATAGATAGAACAACCCCAGGGCAAACTCTGTAAAACATTTGGACAAGTTTCCAGAATGCGATAATTTTTATTTTGTACTAATTTGTTGCATTGTTTCAAATATTTTTGGCAATTAGAAAGCAGGACAATGGACATCAACTGGTATACAAGTCTACCTACACACAGTACTTGCTAACACCCAAGCAGTCCTGACTGCTTCACTAGGCTGAACTAGCTGTGATAGGAATTACCTCCACTGGGACAGCTGCAACTACACAAAGTGGGCTCAATCCATAATTTATGTTTTATGTCCTCAGCTAGAGCCTAGCATGAAGGACCTAAAGCCTAGTTAGTACAGTGATTTCCTACTGGTTTTTACTTAAGATGGCTTTCCTTTTGTCAGCAGAATGGTTATCATAATGAGCTAAGGTCTTGATTGTCAATAATGATTGAACAGGTGGCAAACCATCTAACTATGGTAAGACAGAAGAAACATAGTCCAGAAAAATAACCCAGATGCCTAGATAAAGGTAATGAAATTCAATTAGGATGATGATGTTTTTATATCAAAAGTATTATGATATGCATAGAAGCTACCACTGAACTACAGCTTTTGTAGGGTTAAATATGTAGAGCAACTAGTGTGATCCAGTTAGGGGACTGGATGTTCATTCCATGATCAATAGAAAGCTAAATTTTTCCAGATCGTTCTTCTACTCACTATACTCATTCCCAAACTTTCTTCCTCAACTTCAACATCTTCATCTGATCAAGTATCTAATATCAACTGTCTTATTGAATTTTTTGTCCTGAGCAACTCTCCTTTGACTTAGTCTCCACCACTGCTGTAAACGAGAATTTTTTGTTTGAGGTCTCTTCTCATTTCGTGATTTATCCAAGGTCATCCACAGACCAAGAATATCCTCAATATGATGGGTAACCTGCCTCTAGATATAAAATGGCACCTCTTTTTCTATATTGGTTTATCTTAATTGATTCCTTTTTCTGAAGTTGTCGGTCATTTCAAATGCTTACATTCATTTGCCGGTTTCTACTGCACCTCCCCTTGCAGTGCCATTTCTCCCTTCTGCTAAGCAACCCCCTTCTCCTCTATACGTGATAGCTGTCCTGTCCTTAAATGGTGTATCATCACTCATTTTTTATCTTTTAATCCAAAATCTTGTTAGCTTTACCTAGAGGCACATCTGTGGCAATGATGGAAGGGGTCACTTCCAACTCTTGATAGACAGTCAGTAATGACTGGAAGCATGTAGGACCAAACATCACTTTCTTTCACCTACTACTGTGGATAAGGAATACAATGAAATTATCTCACCAGTTTACAGTTCAGGTATTTTAATTGTTTTTACTTTTGCCTTCCACATCTTGGTTCTTGGATAACGTTAGTAAATGTTAATGCCCTTGTCTTTCAAATATTGTCAAGACATGACTGACAATGTAAAGGATGTTCTGTATTCATCACCTATTTTATGTATAATTTTTATACCATTTACTTTGGCTTTATGCAGCAGATTCATTTCCACTTTGTGAAAACCCTCAGCTGGATTCCAGTCTTCTGCAGTGTCACAGTCCAAACAGAACTGGTCAGAGACAGAAAGGAAAAAAATTAAATGTTTGCCTCCCTATCTTTTTAAAGAGAGTTTACACTGTGAAAACATGTAGAAAAGAGAGTAAGGAAAATTAATTACTAAAAACTGAATTTCTGAGAGAGAATTGTAAAGAGTGTAGGGAGTTATAATTCTGAGAATGCTTGCTTGCTCAAGGTCTTAATTTCTCCTAAAACTGTAACATAGTCCCCAGGGAAGTGGTCACAACACCAAGCCTCTCAGAGTTAAGGAAATGTTTGAGCAATGCTCTCAGGGACATGGTGTGATTCTTGGCATATTCTGCTTAGGGCCAGGAGTTGATGATCCTGATTGGTCTCTTCCAACTAAGCAAATTCTATGATTCTATGAAAATGTTGCAGCATAGAGTGCTTTGGGAAGTTGGTTATAGAACCTGAAGTTCTATGCAAGCATTAATTTATGCAACAACTGGCGAGAAAAAAATTCAAGCAAACGTTTTACTATGATCTGTCTCCAGCCTTGAAAATATCCTTTTATTAAGAGCTTACACAAAATTATTTAGAAAGTAGAGTTCTTCCCAACATCCAAACTGGTCAGTTTCACATGTTAAATGACATGACATTTCCATTTCATTTATGTTCAGGAAAGATGTTCAAATAACAAAATTTAAACACTCAGCAGCAGTCCTAAATTAAACTTAAAGAGACTTTGTACGAACTGTCCATAGAGCAGTTAATCTTTTTGTATGTATTTACAATAAGAAAGATAAATTATGCCCTAAGAGGTCTTACTTTTCAATTTCTTAAAATAATATACAGCACTTGGGGAAAAAAAATTAAATGTTCAATTAAAAAAAATCTGATGGGCTTCTCAGAGCCAGCTCATCTAGGGTGATATTACAGAAGGTGTTTGCTTTACTAAAGTAATGTCAGGCTACCTTAGCATGGTGTAAAGAAAGAGAAAAAAAAGTCATAAGGCAACTCAAAACTTTTGAATAGGGTATTCCCATTATCATCTGGCACTTTGGTTGCTTCTGAGCCTGAAATCTTCCCAATATCCAAAGATACTGAAATATTTCAGGATAAATTACCTGAAAAAGTAAAAAAAAAAAACCAAAAACCAGGATTTGGACTGGAGGTACATCTGGCTCAACATCAAGCTTCTAGCAGTTGTCAGTCTGACAGACTGCAGACAATGTAGGAAACAGTCAGCAACAGGAAATTTAATTCTCCAAGTCTGTCATTCAGGTTAATGAATGTCCTTAGATAAGAGGGTTGGTTTGTTTGTTTTAATTGAGTCTCACAGCTCCAAACACTCGTGCTGGACACCTTGTTCAGGGTGTGCTATCATGTTAACTGTGTTTTGTGCTAACAGACACATCAGTCAAAGGTGGGACCAGCTGCACCAAACACTAAGCAAAGTGCTACAAGCATCCTGTTCCTACACCAGAGAGCTGATAATCTAAGCAGACTCACATGGATAACCTCATTCACTCAATTACATTTATTCTCTTCTCCTGCCTTTCACCACTTTTGCTTTTGAATCACAGTGCAGTGAAGAGGTATTTGATGGACAAATATCAGTAGCCTTCCAGAAAATATAAGCTAGAAATAGATTCTTAGTGTGGAAAGGATAGACAAACTGGCCTAGTAAAATTAAGTGGTTGTTTCATGTTTATAGCAACTATGTGTAAAGTGGGAAAAGAGAGTGCTAAATCTGTCAGTACTTTCAAATCAAAGGACAGTAAGCTACAGAAGAGCTCAGGACAGTACAGATCATAGGTGTCACTGACATGAGCTGAATATGACATGAAATGCTCAATCACAATATAGAGTTATAAGGAAGTGTAGGAAAGTAAAGGAAGAATTGGAAAAGGAAAACTGTAGTCAGAGGGAAGATCTGTCTTTTCCATAATACATCATATGGAAGCATTGCCTTGAGCTGCCTTGAACTCTCTGATTCCTGGGTGGTTTAACTGTGAGTGTAGAGATTAACCTCATATTTCCATTCCATCCAAATACATGAATTCTCTAGCTCTGAAAAAGCAAAGATGCCCTTTCCTGTCTCATAGATACCAAAGTGCTGGACTTCTCCTGCACAGTTCTAGGAACATATAATTACTCATGTGAATGTACTAAGCATTATTTTCAACCATTACTGTTACCAGTGCTACTTTTGTAGTAAGATACTGTAGCTCAATATTAGTATATAAAAGAGAAGGAAACTCATGACAGGACTAAATATTGACATTAGGCTCTAATATAGACCAAGATCTCACTGTACATTAAGCATCTTGTAAGCAGAGCAGAAGACAAGGTTTGGGGTTTTGGGAAGTCTGCTTGGTGATTTTCATTGGTTATGAATTTCATTTGGTTTGGTTTCTTTTATTTATATATATATATTTTAAATTTAACTTGGGGCATAAGATAATTACAGATGAAGCAAAAATATGGAATATTAAAAAATACACCTTATTTTAACCTTTTCAGATAAATATCTTATACTAGTCTGAAAAACAAGGAGAAAATAATTTGACAGGATATTTACAGATCCTGCCTTCTTTCTGTTACACTCCACTGACCTTACTGTTATTCACTCCCAATAGGGACTATTCATGACACAATTGTTTTTCTTCATCATCATGTCAATATCTGATTAGACACAAATAAACTTCTTCTGTTCCTTTTAATTCAGTGCTAATAAAAAATATATCAAGTGCCTCAACAGGCTTCTAAGCAGTCCAAATTTCTGTGTAAAATTTTATATTAACAGTCTGACATTTCTCCCTCTGATGTGGAAATCCAGCTGTGTCCCAGAGAGAAAATCAGATGGCTTTCCATTAAACCACAGCTCTCAAGATTGCCTGCACAGGCAATAAGTCAATTGGAAATAGCTGTGAATAAACATCTGTTTAGCAGTATGCTGGATATACGATTTTTCTGATAATAGAAGTTGAACAATATACATATATATATATAATAATTCCTTTCAAAGATATAAAAAGCATAAAAGAAATAATTTTTATTTCAACTCCTATAGCTCTCAGCACAGTTAAAGTTCCTTAAACTGGCATTAGCCCAAATAATGTATTAATAAGGCTGCAATTAAAGCCTTAACTGCATGGAAGATTTCAGGGAGACCTTAAGGCAAACCCACACCAAAGCCATCTTTATTTAGAAATATACATGTATCTTGACACTGCTGCCTTGATCCCTCAATTAGGGTCTGCTCCAGCTGTGTCCTGGAACTCTTGATACTCTTGTTGTTGTAGGTTGGAATGAATAGATCCTGCCCACTGTTTTCATGGGGAAGGCATGCAGATAAAAGACAGAAATACCTCGTTCATGACCTAGAAAACTGTTTCTTACTCAAATATTAACATGCAGTATAGCTTATATTTCAAAGAGATAGAATGTCATGTTACTTACAAATTCCTCTAATAATAGTGGCTGCTGTGAATTATTCTATTTTGATTATGTTACATTCCACATTCTCTTCTGATTCTATCCTGAAAATTAGTGCAGAAAGGCTTGAAATATTTATAATGACTATATGGAAAGGCAGCTTTAGAAGAGGCAAATTTAAACTCTCCATTGAAATATAGCCTGTATATAAACTGCTGTGTTACAGAGTATAACATTCAAGAAAGTCATAAAGTTCTGAGAGAAAAGATACTAAAGGCTCAGGCTATTACATGAAGCAGAGAAACCTCCAGATTGGAATGTAATGATTAAAGCATTGGAAAGAAACTGAGTTTTCTTATGTACAATTGTGAAGACATCATAAGGAACTTAGCATAGGAAAGGATTAAAATTTTGAATAAGTAAATGTATTTTTACTTCAGATCTTCATCTGGAACTAAGAATTATTTTCTTTTGCTGCAAAATGAAGTTAATAAAAAAAGAGGGAAGTTTGGTCCAGGTCAGGGATGTGTGTACACATAAATCACAAAAATCATTGTGTATGTTCAGTATGATGATAAACTTTGAAAGCTGCTGGGTTTTGGGGGATTTTGAGTCGTTGTCATCTGATGACTCAGACCGATGAAGAGAAATCCTACAGATACTTTGTAAACACCAAGAATTTCTGTAACTGGAATTGATTACAAGACTATTTCATATCTATCTAAAATAAGTTGCCACTACTTAAATGTCCTTTTACCTGGCACGTCTAGATTTTTCTGCTATAGAACCATTTGAATAAAAACTTCATGAAAGAACATTCAATCTCACTTTTTTGCTAAAAAAAATTTCTTAATAAAACCTCAAAACAAGATGCTTTTGAACTCTTCTGTACTCTTGGGTGCAACTGGTTTCTGCAGGCACACAGATGTAACTTCGATTATGTGGTTTTAATTATTTCAACAATTTGTGTCTTTTTGCATATATATTACAATGTTTCTTCTGCTAAAGAAATATCCACAGAAACTGGGTTTATATTCCCACCTCATTTATTATCTCAAACCACATAAAACAGGTCTGATGTACTAAGCCACCTACTTGGTTGGCTATTTTTAAGCACTGGGGGTATAGCTTTTTGTCTGTGGTAAGATTTCTCCCTGCTTCACCCTCAACATCTCTAGACAACTCATAACTTTTTATCAGTTTAAAATGGTAAGATAATGATGACAATCCAGCTTAGGGAAAACACTTGCAGATCTTGGAAGACTGAACATGAGCTTCTCTAAGGAATCATTATCTGCTATTTATTTATTTAACACACTCATCATGTTTTTCTTTGAGGATTTGTTTTTAAATCAAAATCCACATCCAGCATAGATAGGATGAGCAGTAACAGTCTGACACTACACCAAGGTTATTTTGGAAATATTAAATCTTCTTTGTCAAATTAATAGACACCTATATTTACTAGTTTACCCCTACCATACCTTCTCTTGGAGGCATGTAGGAAAGAACTTTTTTGATGAAAGAAAATGATAAAAAAACCCCAAGCAATCCATCCATTCAGTCAGGTAGCCTGGGTCACATAAATATAAGTTAGTGCAGTGTTATGTGGGCAGCCTAAAGACCCTGTCATGCAGTTACATAGGAAAAAAAGTGCTGTCCTGCCAAAGTAGCAAACCTCCTGGGTGGTTCAGCTGCTTCTCTACCCTGTTCCTGTCCTGCTTGGGCACATGCTGCAAGCAGGATGCAGAGCAAAGAGAAGAGAAACAAAGCACAAAAAAAGCACACTACAGCTGTCATGGTGTGAAGCTACTGCTTGCTTCCATGCAGCCAGGTACATGCAAACAGTACTGGGTAACAGCAAGAGAAGGTAGGTGGAGACTGGGGGGAAAGAATAAAATACTCTTCCCTGTTTCTCCTTTCAGTATTATCTTAATGTACACCCTAAGTATCTTCACTGGCCATCCAGTGCTTAGTTTTAAAAAGGGCTTATTCCTAAATGACAGATGAAGTTTAGAGAATTCATCTGAGCCTGTATCTATGATCCAGCTTTTAACAACAACAAAAAACCCTTTTCTCTTTTGCACTGTGAGCTTCATAGGGAGTCAGGAATTCAGTTACAGATCTTCTGCTGTGCTTTTAGACCTTCCAATTTCTCTGAAAGTATGTGCATATGTCAAGTCTTATGTCTTAAATATATTTAGCTACACTAACACCTTTGGAGGCAAATTCAAGTGCAAGTCTGCAGCTGCTCCTAGTCCAGCCATCTCTGCCTGGCACAGTTTTCTGTCTTTGACACCACCCATGCGACGCTCCAAATAAATCTCATTCACAAGTTTACAGAATTCAGTTTATCTCTTTCAGTCCTCATGTCTAAAAATGCCCTTTACCTTTATGCACAGCTGGTTGCTGTGTGGCATTCCTTCTACTTAAAAGGTGGAAAACCTCTTAGGAGCCTAAGGCTGTTCAGAACTGCTCCCTGAAGTGGCTATAAGTTAAAACCCCAAATTCAGCCTTCTATCCTGTGAGACAATTTCAATATAATCCCAGAAGAGTTTCAGATACTGCCAGCAACATGTGAGCCACTTAATCTTGTGTCCAGCCAGTATCCTTATTTAGATCATCGTGTTTTTCTTGAGCTCTTAGACCATTTATTTCCCAAACATACCTTAATTAAAGGTAATAATGATAATAAGTGGTCATAATGCAGCCTTACCTTGTTTTCTGCCAAAATGTATTCTGATGTGAACTCAGCAACTTCTACTCCTGCTCAGAGAAACATTTCCACACAGACTATACTTATACGAGAGTCTGAACGTCTGGCTTTTTTGCTCTGGGCACCATTTCCAGTCACATGAACTGGGAACAGTTTGATTCAGATGTTAACAGCCACTGACATTTGCAGGAATGTTAAAAAAATAAATCATAAACGCCTTAAGAAATTTCACTGCTTAAAAGACTTAGCACAAAAGTTATTGAAAATGTGGTATATGTTTCTTTTGGAAGAACATAGGTGTTCACAGTAATACGCCACATATCTATTATGTTATGGAGCAAAGCATATTGAATAAAGTTTTCTTCCCAACTTTTATGTGTATACAGTCTCATTAAAGTAGAACTTGTGTGCAAACCAGGGAAGAATCTGGTATTTTAATTTTAAATGGATATTGGAGTTTGAGAAATCAAATGGGATTAATTCCACAAACTGACAAAAGTAGTGGATTTGAATAAATCTTTGATTGGCACCTAAGCTTCCAGTAAGCTCCCTTCCCTCCCTTTATTTATTTTAAGCACAGTTTTTAATTCTGCAAAGTGATTTTTTTACTGTCTTAATTTGAAGGGGCTCTGCATCAGGGGGATGGGGAAGATAACAGATTTGTGGTTTACATTTCATAGGACTGTGGTAATGGAGACACTCAGAAAACAGCTCTCTGTTCCAACTCATTTCATGCTCAGAGGAAGTCTCATGCTCAGAAGGTGACCTTCAAGGGGCATTGCTCTGTCCCTGAATCACAGTATTACAGGATAAGTCTTAGCTGACAGACTCTCATTCCTCTCAGTGTAAATGGAAGTTACATGGATTATTTTAAGCCTCCCTCCCACCTGAGATACTTTCTGTGCTCTTTGGCTTTTTAATGTGAACAAAAAAAAATCAAAGAACCTCATGAGGCCTACAAGGAGTATTCAGAAGTTTTGAAACCATTTCCCTTTTAAGGTCAGTGAGAGAGGAAGAAATAACTCCAAGGCAGCTAAATGTAGATAAA
This sequence comes from Peucedramus taeniatus, assembly GCA_013400575.1. Lineage (NCBI taxonomy): Eukaryota > Metazoa > Chordata > Aves > Passeriformes > Fringillidae > Peucedramus > Peucedramus taeniatus. The sequence continues at coordinate 35,478 of WBNO01029441.1, forward strand.
AGCTATATATACACACTGTTCCTTTACAACTTCCACATGGTTCTGGGAGCAGAATATTGGTATTTTTCTAAGAAGAAACAGAGGAAAAGAAGCAATATATTTCCTCTTTCCCTATGATTCCCACAGCTCTTGCACCTTCACTAAAGAGGTAACCAAATGGTTGGCAAACCAAGATCCTGTGCTGTACAGAGGAAAAATAAATTGGTAAGTGTGCAGTGACAAATTATTCTAGCACAGCTGGTAAACTCCTGCTGTCCAGTGTAAGTTTTGCAGGAAAAGCCTAGACATATTTTGTGTCGGTCAGACTTATTAACTAGGCACAGATCACCTGAATCATACTTCTACGTTGAGTCCATCCAACATGTGTCAGAAAGGAGATTTTTGTCAGATTTTTTGTGTTTGGATGAGCAAAGGACAGAAGCAAAGAGTATCCCTTTGTAAATGACATTTTTTTTGTTGTTGTTCAGAAGCTAATGGTGATCTGAATTAATGATCACATCCCTCAAGGATGAAGTACTGACAAGAAACTACTTCTTCCATAAGAATCTAGGACACCAGCAGCCTGTTGTACTGAACAAGAATGAGCTACACAGCCACTGCTGGTGTTCCACAGGCATGGCTGCGGTATGGGGTTTCACTAAGAGCTACTATCCTTTTGGTGTAGCATGCACACTGGAGAATCAGTCTGATGCCTGCAAGTAATTGAGAGTAGATATGATCTTGAAATTTGTTTTGAAAATTCTCCTACAATTCCTGGGAATGATCCTGAATGTACATCCCCAAAGTTAAATGTAATGAGACAGGGAGTAGAACAGTTGTTTTATTTAGTTTGAAAGCATGAGATGTTACTATTTATTTGCCATATTTTCAGTCTAGATTACAGCTAAAGTGTTTCTTTAAAACAATATATACTTTTAGCCAAAAAATGGGAAATATTTCTATATAACTCTAGAGAATTCCAGCAACCTTCAAGCACAGCCATGTGAACATCACAGTATTCCTGCTTCATGAGATTTCTTCCCCAATCTAAGATTTAAAGGACTAGATTTAAAGAATATTAATGAGGTCACTATTTTCTCCACCCTCACATTGACTGCGTCATCATTATTAAGGCAAAGAATTAACCCAAGACATCATGACCATCTGAAAACCTCACAATTCAAAACAGGGGGAGTTACCCTGCCGGAGTGGGTCATGCAGAGCAAGTTTGCAAGATTATCATGAAGACATCCTTTGAGACTATTTCATGAAGATAGCTTATGGAGCAAAGATCTTGTGAAGAAGAAAGATAGCATAAGCAATATAAGAAGCTACAGGATGGTCAGAAAAATAATAAAGTATATTTTATTTTAAAAAACCTGAACACTTTTCTTCCCCACAAAAAACTCCAAACCAAAACAACAAAATGACACCCCCAAATCGCAGCAAGACTGCTTTAGAAATTGAATGGGAACATTTCCTTTTGTCTATAGAGCTGTCACCACAGCAAATTAAGCAGATACTGAATATGCTCCATCTCATTGGCCTACAGAGCTCCCTCCACTTCAATTACAAGACTTTGTGTGGGATCCCCTTAACTTACAGTCCTGGTTCCAACCCTCCATCGAGGGCTGTGCACTGACCATTTACTGAGTCATGTGTGAGTGGATTTTGTATCTTTAGCACTACATGAGCTAATTTTATTGCAGGTGCAAGTCAAAGAAGTTGCTCCTGAACCCACTTCCCTCCAATTATTAAGTAATTCTATCTTAATGTTTAGACAAATATGATGAGAACTAATGCACTACAAGAAAAGTGCCTGTATGGAGGTGTTGTGCTTTGTCTCTCAGTGTTACAGTCAAGAGATGAAAGTGGCTTTTGGTTTTTTCTATCTGTCAGGAAAAAATAATATAGTGAACTTGCCATATTAGTAACATTGTCTAGAAAATCACAGCAGTGGAAGAGCCAGAGAACATAGGATATAGGACTTTGGTTTTTCGATTTTGTTCTTTTCTTGGTTGGTTGGTTATGGGTTTTTGTTTGGTTTTTGGTGGCTTTTTTTTTTTTTTTTTGTAAACCTTGATGAAATATAAGTAGAAGGCAGAATGCATTAAAATTGTTACCCTGCCAAAAGTCATGCCTAGGGTAGCAATACTGGAATGGTTTTCCACTGCCCAAAGCAGCACCTAGAGTGAGGTGAAATGGGAACAGTTACCCTTTTCCCCCATAGGCTGTTGAAGGCAAGCTACAAATGTTATTTCTTGGAAACTCAGTTGCCAGGTACCATAGCTTTTTTTAAGAAGAATCTTCCAGAGGTTCTCAGTATTAAGAAATTAGAACTCAGATTTCTATATGTAATACAGTCTTCCCAGAGGAGAAGATTCCATGTGCTGGAAATGAAACGTTACATTAGATTTTGAAGGATCACAGGGGACTTAAGTGTGACAAGTTCTAATCCTACACCCATTACCAAAATGGGGCTTTAAGACTGAAAGCCACACACGTGACTTAAAAACTGTAACTTGGAACAAATCACTTGGATGTTTTAGAAGTGCAAAACAGCAAACAGACTAGTTTTTATATAAGGAAATGTGTTCAGTAAGAACACTTTCCTCTGTTTGAAAGATCAGCACTGGGCAAGGTCTTTCACTGCTCTCAAAACCTGGGATACCATATTTGATTTGATTTCTTGGTTCTGTTAGATGTGTGATGTACCAGTACTTCTGATAGTCTAGACACTGAAATTCTTGCATACAAAAATACTGAGCATTTTAAATTGAGTTGTTGATCAAGACAGAAGAGTATCGCACCTCAGTGAAGGCACTCCAAGGACACAAGAAAAAAAAACAGATTATGGAGAAACATAAAGGTCTGCAATGTCATTATAACTGCCCAGAAGTATATCTTTGCCCATACAGGGAAAGAAAGAGAAAATCTTGTAATATCCTTTTTATCTTTTTTTGAAAATTATTTTGGTGGCTATTTTGCCAGTTGAGTAATTTCTTTAGCAAAGAAACCCATAAAAGATTAAGTGATAGATCTTAATAAATTTGTCTTTAATTTTCAATCTTTATTTTACTTTCTGGTCATTATTTCAAACCCATTTATGTAAATACTGCCGAATATACTGTTTTGTCAGAGTTCCTACAGAGTAACTTAAGGCAGTTATTTCGAATAAACAGTTTTTCATGTGATATAAAACATCCTCAGAACACCAGATGGATATTATTAAATTTTATGATAGCCCATGGAGAGATAACACTCATTTTATGGAGACAGAAAGAGTCATAAACCAATTAGAGTATCAACTTGGTCTTTACATTATGTTCTGCACTTTTGAAGGTAGAGGCAGAATTCCCAGTAAAGTCCCATCAGACAGCACAAATGGCCAGAAGTAGTACAGAAAATGTCTGCATTAACTGTACTATTGAAAAACATGTAATTCTTGCCCTCAGCCAGAAACAGCAACTTCATTGCTCTACTAGCTGCATGGAAAAGCACCAGGCAGGGGATTCTGAGGAGAATCATAATCCCAGTATATGGGATAATACCCTATTACCTCAGAAATTAGGTGCATGCCAGCAAATATACTCCAAATTTTAACACTGTGCCTACTGGGTCTTTCATACAGCTTCTCAGAAGAATTTACGTGATGGGAGAAAAAGAGAGCAAGACGATAAAGAGAAGATGAAAGCTGATAATTAAGAAAATAAAGCTATTGACTTTGTTTATTGGAAACCATAGAGTTTCTTTCTGACAATTGCAAGGATTGGGAAAGTATTTCACAGTTCAAATTGAAACTTAGTTCTAGTGTCTGTCATTGTTTTCTGGGCAGATCCTGGGTAATTTACACAGCTGAACTTGAATGTACTTCTCTACATGCTTGACAAACACACAAATCAGGAAGGGTCCAGCAACAGCAACCTCACTGACACCTCAGTTTTGTTTTGTCCCTTTTACAAGCATGGAAGCATGGACAGAAAATGTACCTTGCCAAAACCTGTTCAACAATTAAGCAACAGAACTGCCTTGAGCTCAAGGACCATGTCCAAGTCACTGAAGATCACAATCCTCACAAAAAAGCCCATTGCCTTTACTAAAGCTGTCTCCCTGTTTTGGGGCCCCAGCTGGCCCTCAGAATCCACTTGTCAGAAAGGTCTAAAGCTGTAGCTGCATGGTAGTGCCTGTTGCACCAAACAAGACAGACACTGTTTAGGGACAAAGGAAAATTGGGCTGTCGATGCATCTCCTTTTAAGTGTTTCTCAGGAAAGAGTTGGAGATGCCATGTGCAAGGGGCCACACAGATTTATGTTCTCTAATGTTTGTTACAAAAACATATCCTGCCTAAAACGGAGGCTACAAGTGCTGTGACGGATTTTCTCACACTGCTTTCCAAACTCACCCCAGCCTGAAGTTTTCTACTGACAAAAGCACATTGTTTTGATATACAGTTTGTATACCTTATATGCCACTTCCTCACTCTTCAATTATTTTTCCTTCATTTAGTGCTCAGCTCCTTGTGGAAAAAAACAATCAAATTTGCTTATAAACATTTCCCTCCCTCCACAGCAAGATGTGAATATTTTAAGATATGTGCATCAATGAAGTTTTCCATGATATTCCTGTTCTTGAACTTGGTGACCTTCCTGTGTTTTAGATTGAAATAAAGCAAGTTACATTTTGCTACCAGTTAAAAGGTACCCTTAAGATGCAAAGCATTAATTGTATACACATTTTGAAAAAATCCATAATTATTTCTGTTTGCAAAAGGCTTCTTACAAATATCCTTATGGTCTAAATATAACTTTTCCAGAGATAATATTGTCTAAAACTTATAAAAATATAAAAATACCTCTTGCAAACATTAAAAAAAAATTGATTTTAATAAATATATAACGATACATTTCTTGAGACAGTATCTTAGGACCCAGTAGAAACTCAAGGAATTCACTAAAATGACAGCAAATCTTACCTTAAGAAGAATCAGCAGAGCCTCTAGTTTTTGTCTTACTTCATATTCAATCTAATGCTTATGGCAAGACTTACTGCTGACTCCTTCCACCTCTCTAGTGGTCAAAGAACAGATAGCCAGACTCCAAGCACTCCTATCGGTTTGTCAAACTGAATGGGAGTAACATCTGGCTTTCTGCCTGAAATTAATTGAAGAAATGTATTACAGGCTGTGTACTTATCATCAGCTGCCAAGAAGCATTTAGATAATGCTTCTTTACAAGAGGAGAAAGGAAGATTTTTCATTTCATTTCTAGAGAGATAAATGTGCGTTGTCAGGCAGATGACAATTAAGGACTGACTGGTGAATATCAGAGGAAAAAAAGTGACATAATTTAGTTTTTTCTTAAAAAAAATGTAATAGCAAATATGGAGTGAGGCACTTACGTTTTCCTACAGATTTCAGACTTTAGAGCCCAGCTGATAAACTTTCAGTTTTAAGGTGCTTTGCCTATGCGCCTTGTTTAAGCACTGAAAGTCAGAACTACTTTTCCCTCTTTTGATAAATCATCAGGAGAAATTACCATTTCTTCAGGGCTGTGAAATTGCACCTGTGACTCTTTACCATCTCTCCTGAGCCTGCCACAGGTGTTGCAGTGCCTGTGTTAGGGCTGCATTACTACTGTCAGCAAAGGATATTCAGGCAGGTTTCTCTGTGGGCTGTATTAGGATCCTACAGGGAGGAACCAGAAAACAGTAAAAGCTGAAAAATATGGGCAAAGGGGAAAAGAAGAGCTCCCTGAAGAGCATAAATAGAAAGACTCTTTCCTGCTAAAAGGCCATTAGCAATACAATGTATATGATATACAAACATCATAGTAATCTCTGTTTATTAGTAGTACTGTTTATTATTATATTTTTATTATTATTGCACTTAAGTGAGCAGCTTAAACTAGGCATACATTTGGATGAAGATGGATGAATATTGTGGCAGAGACTAGAGAAGGAAAAAGAAGAAAATAGAAAAAATAAAACAATGTAAAAATTAAGCAGGAAAGAAAGGAACTAGAATAGGACACGAAAAGAGTTTGGGTACAAAAAATATGGTGCAAACTTTTTTTCTATTCCCTTTGCTTCTTGGATCACAGCACATGTCAGGAAAGGCCTGGAGTGGTAGGCATTCCTTAAGAGCTTGACAATTAGCCTGGCTGCCTTGAGAGGAGGGTCCCAGCAGGATGCTTTAGGCAATGGCAGCAGGAGGGTCTCCCGAGCCCAGGATCAGCTGTGTGCCCACTGTGACTGGCGGGGGATCAGGGCTGAGGCAGGCACACAAGGCTGTGTGGCAGGAGACTCAGCATATTGCTAAATGAAGTGCTGTGGGCTGCAGAAACAACCACACTCTTTTGAGCAGGAGGCAGATGTTGAATGCCTTCCCATAAGAGTGGCAGTCCTGCTGGCAGAGCAGGAGGGTTTTTTGCCTCCTCACTGGTAGCAAATCCTCTCTGCTCTGCCTGCATGGAGAAATGCAAAAATGTGAGGGCTGGCATTGAATTTTTCTGGAGCTGTTTTAGGCAGAACAGATTTAGCATGACTTTACAGTCCAGAGCCATTCACTGTAGGCTGGCAAGGCAACTGGAATGGTAGCTGTGTGATTCCCCATCTTTTGGCATTAACATCAATGAGCAACACCAGTTTTCCCCAAGCATAAAAACTCTTTTAAATCATCCCTGAAAATTTACCTTTAGCTAGTCTGAAAAAATCGAGAAAAGTTTGTTTTGTGCACAGTAACATCTGATGCAAGTTGTGAAGCACTAGAGTTATGCTTGGTGAGGCTCAGTAAGCTCACAGCCATGAAACAGGGAAGGTGCTGCCCACACAGGGAGCTGGATGCAGGTAGAGTAAGGAAGAGAGGAGATAGCTGTGGCACAACACAGTAATTAGAATATAAATCAATATTAATCTCCATGAAAATATTTTTATTTGGGTCCTGGCACATACTTTATTTCAATTAAAAGCAGTCCTACAGATTATCAAATTATTCCCAAATTAATTTCTGCAAAGGTTTTACTGTACTACTGATTTAATAATTTCAGATTTTTATTCCAAAACATGGTATAAATGAGCACAGACGTAGCAGAAATTTACGCCTGCATAGAGCTGACTTTTCTATCATTTAACCAAAAACATTACAAACTAACTCAGCCATGAGAGTAAGGATGAAGGCCCCGGTATGAGAATATATATATCAGCTCTTATACTTACCTTTTAATCAGATAAGGTCTATATATTGGTATAAAGGCAGGCATGTGGATGGTTGAACAGAAAAAAGCTGTAGGTTCATATCTCTGATTATGATTCTACCAGCTACACTTTCATCAAGAAGCCATTATAGTCAAGCTGGGAAAAACTTTGTGCGTGTTTGTGCATTTTGGATGATAAATACATGCCTGTTTCATTTCCTTTCATATGCATTTGTCATATGCAATGTCATATGCAGCTTTTGTCAGGCTTTTCTGCAGTTCGTTTAGCAGAATAACATAATGGAAAAATAAACAGTCCACAGGCATGTGTTGTCTTTCACATTTATTGATACAGCAACCTAATTAAGTGGAGCTAGGATTAGCCACCAAATTAAAAATCTAAGGGTGAAATTGGGAATCAATCTCCCTGTTAGTATTGCCAGTGATGTCAGCAGCACAGCACTTAGGAAAGGTTATATTGGTCTTAGTACTGTTCAATGTTATGTTCTTTTCTTCTGCATCTAAACAAATAAATATGGTGAAGCTAGCAATCTATTTTAATAATTGCTATTATTCAAATATAGCTCATAGATTTTGAATCAATTTTCTCTCCCCTAAACCACACAAATAGGAAATTTCATATAACTATCCAACTCCAGACAGTGGAGCATTAGGAAAACACCACAGCATAACACCAAACTGACGGAAGCTACAAGTTCTGCAGCTTTTAGAAATCACTGTATTTCTCTTTCTGTTCCCCAATTTTCCCTTCCTAGGCTCCTTTTCTGATCCTTCTTTTTTAATACTCTAAAGCTGCTCTCTTTCTCTAGTTCTTTGTTCTTCCACTTCTTGGCTTTTACTAAAAGAGCTGTCTTTTCCTGAAAATTATATGAAAAAATTCATACCTGGAAATGAACGTGAGAAACCCTATGTATGATGGTGGGACTGTTAAGAAGTTACAGTACTTTCATTTGTCATTTGTGTTTAAAAGGGAAAGCAGGATGGAAAAATGATGATTGTTTACTGCCAGGGCAGAAAGGAAGATTATATAGGCTAGAGGCTATTAGTTCTTGAGTTAGTTGATCCTGAAGGAAGCAATATACTAAGGTAAACACTATTAAAATTAAAGCATTTGTACTAGCAGAAAAAAAAGATCTTTCTTGATGTCAGTGGCCTACATAAATGTGCAAAGCTTTAGAGCTTGTTGTGCGGTGAAGACTGCTGAAAATGGTAACTTATTGTCCTATAATATTAAAAAAAGCTGCCTAAACCAAACAAGCAGAAAACCAAAAGCCTGAGATAATAGCTCAACAGTTTTCAATTTCTGAGATAGGTGTATTCATCTACATGGGGTTCAGAATTTCATGTCTCCCCCCAAAGAACAGCTTTCTAACCACAGTGGGCACGCCCTTGTGTACAGACAAGAGTTAGCAGTGGTACAGTGCTTTTGAAGAGCAGGATTGGCTAAACAGGTAGGAAACATGGTAAAGGTCAAGCTCCCAGTCAGTATAGCCAGGAGAACTTCTCTAGCTGGTGAGCTAGAGAAGGGTAGGAGATGGGAGAGGCAGGAGGCAGCTCCTGCCCATTTGCTGAGCCTGGGGCACAGCCAGTCTGACCTGGTAGGGAAGGAAACCCAGCACAGGGGACTCTGACTTGTTCCAGCATGGCAAAAGGTGAACCTCTCCTTCCAGTCCTTTTTTCCAGGAGCCTGTATGTGCATTGGTTTACACAGCCTTTAGAAAGAGACACATTCTTGGAACAAGTGTTTGGATCATCCTCCTCAGGTCCGTGTCTCAGCTACTCTCTTTCATGGGCACCTGGAGAGTTGGCAGTAGGGTGTAGGACGCTCTAGTAAGATTAATGTATCTTGCTTAGAGTGAAAAACCCTAAAATGACACTGACCCCTCAAAATTTACTCCTGGTTGTTCTGCCTCTGAAGAAAATACCAGAGGAACAATATTAAGTAGTTCTGTTACAAGTCTTCTTTTTCCGTGTGACATGCAATAGCCACTTTTGCATCAAGAACCATGATCAAGGAATGTTTTACCAGAGAGATACCTTTTTGGTTTTTATTTGTCCAGAAGGTAGAATTTAGGAATAAATACATTTAACATCATATAATCTTTTATTTGGGGAGTTTATATGGTGTAGGTATGTATAGATATAGATACTCATATAGCTATATATTTAACATTAGAGACTTCAAGTCAATTTAATAGAATTTATTTATTAAATTTTTAACAACCTAAATTTTTAAAAAATTCAGATATTAACTATCTTGATATATTTTCTTACTTTCTTTCCTTTTTTATATTTTTTTTTCTCTCAAATGATCATGCAGTGCCACCTAGTTGTTGCTGCTGAGGTTTGCAGCACTTAACTGAAAACAACTACTTCTCTAAAAGGTTATTAAAGTGATTTTCTTCAACTCTTGGGAGGAAGGGTGGTTATGTTGTTCCCTCCTACCTTCCCTCAATATTATTCTAACATCATTTGTTTATGGAATATTTAAAAACGTTACTTTTATATCAATTTTAGAATGCTCATGTCTATTACTATGGCATACAAAATGTGTCTATCTGAACAACATACAAAGTTACCAAACTTCCAAAAGACAATTAAGAAGCAATTCTTGAGAGGAGCAGTTACAACAAATACGAATGAACACGGAATAATAATTTCTCTCTACATGTTACATGTGGAGGTAGGAGCAAGACATAGCTTACATTGCAGCCACAGGAAAATGTGTTAGCGTGAACACGTGGCAGTAACACAGCTCCTCCTTGGGGCTGATCCTGCAGTTATAGAAGGACACCCCTCTGCCCAAACAACAGCCACCATATGGTCAGCCTCAACTTAAACATGCAGGTAGAATGCAGTCATAAGAGGAGCTTGAATGGTTCATATTCAGGTCTTAAAATTAGGGTATGTCTTGTCACAGTGGTATGAAAAATTGTCTGGTTTTCGGTGGATCTCCATCTCAAATACTTAAGTGGCAATCAGCATCTTCATGTAAGCAATCAAGAGGCAAACAAAACAAAATAAGTAGGATTCCAACATGTAACAGCTACAGAGCACAATTTGGAAATATAGATATCAAAGGCTTAAAAACTGAAGTGTTAAATAAATGATTTCTCCTATCTCCTTGCTTCCTTTAAATATACATTTTTAAAGTCCCTAATTCTCAGAGTACCAATGCATGACTTTTCCATTTGTAGTGTGGAAACTGATTGTACACCCTGGATCAAAACAGTTTCCCCTCAGAGAGACGGTGAATTAACAGATTTTTGCAGAGGAGGAATTTTTTACAGGTGCTCTCTAGAGTATGTAACAGGTTGAAAGAGTTATGATATTAGTTCAAAGTCAGGTCCTTTGATAAATGAATAAGAGCTAATATTTCATAACCAATATTGTCCATTCCATCTGACTTTCAGACTTCTTGATATTGGAATTTTTGAAAGGTGAGTATAAAGAAGCAGCTAACTAACACAGGACAGCTTCCTGCAAAACATGAGAAAATCCATGCAGATATAAGAAACTAATCCATTAAAAATCTAACTAGATCAAGAAATGGGCTTTTTTCTTTATTATTTATTGATCAACAGATAGAGAGGATCCTGTTATTTTAAGCAAGCATCCTTAAAAATACTTTTAGGATCACCTGTTGGTTTAGAACATCTTGAAGAATATCTGTGTGAAAACATACAAAAAATCAGTGGATGGCACTGTTGTCTTGCATGTAGAGAATCATCGCCTAAATTATAAAATATATAGATTTTAAGGTTAGCTGTATATATATGGATTTGTGTTTGCCTAGTACTTTACAGATTTTGCTGTATTTGAGCAAATTGTTTTTTTAAAGTTTATTTTCATGCAAAATACTGTGAAATTAATAGTTATTTAATTCTGAAATGTTTTGGCTCACTTGAAACAGAAAGTATTTGGGCTAAGTATTGTACTAAACAAATCATCCCTTACAATCACTGCAAGGAACATACTAGGTCTTGCAACACTGAAAAATGACATTTTACCTCTTAAATCTATAAGTACAAAGCATGAAAATTTAGTTTATTGAAATCTTGTAAAAACCCCACTTTTTTTGACCTGTAGAGTACCTTAGGAACTTAGGCAGGCTTCGGTCACTCTGTCTCTATTGACCACAAGTTCCCTTAGAGCCCTTGAACACTCTTTGAAACAAGGTGAGACAGTCAAAATGTTGCTGCTGGAAAAGCATCATGTAGTCCATGTAGAGAGGCAACACAAACCTCGTGACAAAGCAATTACCTTCCCTGGAGCACAGGGCTCCGAGCTCATTCGATGCTTGGCAGCCTTTATTCTGTGCTGCAGCTCAAGCATTGTGTGCCATAGGGAGGGAGAAATCTGCAAATCTTTCTGCTGTGGATCATATGGGTAGGCAAAGGGAAAAGGAACTACCAGGTTTCTCTGCCATGGGTGGAGAGGCTGAGACTTCCATCATTCACAATGGAGTTAATTCCATTGAAAATAAGCACACCTGAAAGTTGTACAGTGGCTTTGAATGCAAACCAAACCACAGCCTCAGTGTCAACCTTAGTCTGAGCCTACACCATGAACACAGTGTTGTACACTCTGTTTTTGAGCTTACTCACAGGGAAGAGATAAAAATGCTCATCTCTGTGTGATGGATGAACCAGGAAAGTGAGGTGTGTTGTGTCTATGCTTTGGCTTTAATGCGGGAATTGCAATCAAGTCAGCCAAGGGTTCCCCTCCTGGCTGAGCCCCCAGGTAATGTGGCAATGGCACCAAAAGTCTGTAAGTAGCCCAAAACTTACCTCATTGTTCTGACAGTGTGGCACTTTACTGCAGGAGTCCTAACCTAAGATGCACATGGAGCTAAATAGGAAACCTGGTTAAGGCTCCCAGAAGCTTGGAACACTCTAGAATGCCTGTATGGTGATTCCAGTGATAGGGGAATACAGCTTGAGCACCAGAACCAGAAAGCACTGAACACAAGAGAAAGATTCCCACTGAAATTAAAGGAGTCCCTTTGTCCTCGGTCCTAAATTCCAGCTGGATGGATATCTAGCTAGGGGCAGAGGGAACAGACCTTCCTTCCCTCCTTCTCCTTAGGGTTTTTGCAAAGAGATTTGTGTAGTTACATTTTATTGAAACTGAAATTTTAAAACTATTTGCTATTTTAAGATGGAAAGAAAAATCTCACTTTTATTTTTTAAACTAAGCACTGTAACTCTAATGTACCAGTCAAGATCCTAGAAAATGGAATGCAAACAGGGATTGAGTAAAGGTTTGGGGATTATTTTCCATTCACTTGCTGTGGAGCTTACCCTGCCTCTCTCACACTGAAAATAATATGAGTCAAAACACCCTCGAAGGGACTTTTGTTTTGTGACTCAAAGGTCTTGAAGGAGTCTTTTATCATGTCAGATAACGCATTTCTGGCATGTCTGTTGCATCTCCACACTTTTCATCTGGGCACCCATGGTTGTCATGGCTACAGTATCCGTACTCTGAAAAATAATAAATAAATAAAATCCCCTTGATCAGAGTAGCAAAAAAGAATATTTTTCTGAGTACATGAAAAACAGTTTTCTGCACTAGACTTATTTCAGAATTACAATTTCAAATTATCAGAATTGTGTTGCAAATTCAGTTTTATGCCCCCAAATGTGAAGCTGAAATATACATGGGTGCATTGAGTCAACAACCTTGAAACAGATCATGAACAGCATCTGTTTGCATTATCCCGTGAAGAGAAATCTCCCCCAGAAATTTGGTAGGGTTTTTTATGCAGAAGGTGCCAAGACTCCTTAATCATGAAGATCAAATATTTCAAGATGCAAGCACCAAAAGACTTCTTCAATATAAGTAACATGGGAAGTGGGGACAATCTGTGGTGTAACTCCATTAAAAATGGAGGGATTCAGCTTCAGGAGCACAATTAAAATGACGTGATTCCAAATGTAACCTCAGAATAATTCTGCGAACCAGTGGATGACTCTGCTTTGAGCCAAATCTTCTAGCCTCAGGGATTGAAAAGAAATGTCACAGAGATTTAATTCTCTCACTATTGAGTTTTGTAAAGCTTTAACTACTATAGATTGACAAGAGCATTATTTTGATCCAAGTTTACATAAGGCATTGTGCCTTATCAGACAAGGCAGACAGTCCCTGGTGCCTCCCTCACTCATGGCTGTTGGGAGGCTTTTGTGAAACTCAGCACGCTCTCCTTGTCACGCCATCCTTTCCCTGTGGCTGCTTGCAGAGGTCTCCACTTGAGTCCCACAGCCAAATTCTTACCTCAGTTGTGCTGGTAATAAGCAAATGCCCTCACTGTGGTGCATAGGCATAACTGCAAATAGAGTGTGCAAATTGCACAGCTTGCCTTCACTTGGTGCCATTCTTCCCAAAATGTTCAGAGGAAGCCTGCTTACATTACTGGTTGTCAGAGTGTTTCTGTAAGGTCAGACCCTGGCTGCCAAAATGCTTGTGTAAATTTCTTCCTTATTGAAATGGAATAGCTCCTCTGCCCTGTCATATATAAACAATTCTGCCCTGGATATTGTCATAGGTGTCTGATTCTGAAAGATTTCAATTCTCGTTGGCAATACCAAACCTACTTACTAATACAATTTAGTGGAGTTTTAATCAGCAGCACCAGGCTGCTCACAGAGCAGCTCCCAGACATCTGCCATACATTCCCCATATCTGACAGGACTTTTCCCAAGGCACATGCCATTTATCAAGGAAGGCATGTGATGCTGTCTCTTACCAAAACCTGTTCTCTTAATGCATGTGTAATGAGGTGGCTAATGCTTTGTCATTAGGAGTGCCAGGCCTTAATAAATACTGACATGCACTAAATTATATCATAGGCTTCTTTTGCTGTTAATATTAACACAAAGATATCCACAGCACCTATGCCCAAAGAATGCATTATAACTAAACATTGTAAAGCTAAAAGTAAGCATTTACAGAGAGGAAGGAATAGTTAAACACAATGTATAAATTTAGGGGGAAGACCATGCTTATCTGGCCAATACCCTTTTTCAGCTCAGTATTGCAGGCAGAAATTCTGATTGACTTCTGATCTTTGTGTGTTCTGAGAAAACTACACGTTCTTGTCTTCTGATATAAGCAAGAGCCTATGATCTAAAATGTTTTTAAAGGCAGTCTTTCACCTTCTCTCTGGCTTCCCTTTGCTTTCCTGTTGCTTAGAAAGTCATACCACTGACTCTCCAACTTTGCTGTGCAACATTTCTGCAGGCTAAAGCTGCTGTTAGAACCACGCAGTCCTCCAAGTCAAAAAAACCATTACACCAAGCACTGCCTTCTCCTGTTGCATGGCTAACAGCTCAGCATTTCTCCAGAACCACATCCTCTGATTTCCTGTTTCATTCTAGGGTTTTTCTACAGCTATTGACCACAGGCTGCTTGGAACGGGCAGCTACAGCCCCACTCAGTGATTTTAACAATAGGAAGTCCTACATAGTTTTGGACAGAATATTTCTTCTTGGGAAAAACCACTCTACCCCCATACAGTTTTGTCCAGCTAGGACTAGGGTCTCTTATTCCCTTCTTCACAAAACACCTATTGTACAAAACCCAAAGAGCCACAGCATGTGCCTCATTGGGTTCTCCCTGAGATGGCATGCAGGGCAACAGTCACCAGCTTAGTTTAGGATCCTGGACAAGCTGCTTCATTTCTGTGAGATGTTATCTGTGAAACTGGAACAGTCTTTGAGACTTCATAGCCGTCTACCCCCCCCTCCACAAGAACAACCATGTTAGCAATTAACTGATCTGTATGTTTACAGGATTAAAGGATCTGGTTTCTCTTACTAGGTCAGTTTACTCTGCTGTAATTAGCCTTATCCTCTTCTTACAATTAGTGTCAAACCAAAGCCTCAGAGCTTAACATGGGCCAAACTTTGGGAGTGATCAAATTCGTATCTCACAGGTGTAATTGAAAAGAGAGTTTGTAATCTCATATAACTCTGTATGTTCTAGTTGAACATATACAAGACACTTTAAAATGGTAATTTAGGCTTGAATGTAAGAGTTTTACCCAACAGAGGGATGCTGAAAGTGGCATAGGAGTTTCCAGAGAAACCTGTGTGAAGCACTACAACAGGGGAGCACACAGCCCACTGCTGAATGATCTACCTTCACTTCACCAAACCAAGCTGGCTAGACGTGAGCAAGGTCTGATTTGAAAGCAAGTATACCACCAGAAGGGCTTATGGATGTGCTGGGGAACTCAATACTTCTGATATTCCTACTGATGCTCTCTTCAGCACTGTCTGGAGCTTCGCAACCTTTGCTCCTTGATTGTCTTGAATGATTTATCACTTACCTCCTCTCTTTGGATAATTCTTGACTCCAGTATTACATGTCCAACAAAAGCCAAACCACAAGAAGCAAACTGCTTATCAGTGATAGTCGTTCTAAGGCATGTAAGAAGAGTTGTAACTGCTGTGTTCTCTGACTAAGAAGGTGCTGAGAGAGTGTGCTCTATCATCAGGTGTTGCATTTATCAACATTTATCAGGTCTGTACAGAAATTATATACAGAGATGATGCCCATGCATGGCATATAATCCTCCTCCCATCCAATACATTTGTGGCTGGTGACAAAAATTGCCAGCGTAACCCAGTCCCCTTCTTGCAAGGGAATGGGCTCAGCAGAAGAGCCAAACCTCTTGATTTGTGTGACACCGGAGCTGGCAGGCATCCCCTGTGTAGCAAAGCATCACAGTTTCTGATTCTTGGGCTTTAATTTTACCTTGCCCATTTGGACTCACTGTCCAAGCTTGAAAGCAGCTTCAGAATCTAATCCATCAAGAATTTCCCTCATATAGCAGGAATAAAGTGAAAACTTTTCAGGATTAAATCATTCCAGTTAAATTCATTTTCCCTTACCTCCCCTAACTTTTGGCTGTTCTGTCTTCAGCTCAGTTAGCTCTATATATCCCAGGTTTATAAAAGATTTTTGCCCTGTTTCTGTAACTTCACAAAAATAGTAGATGAACTGATAGCAAATTTAACTTATCCAAAATTTGACTAATCCATAGCTTTAACAATTCTATGGTGTAGTACTGGGCTGTTGTTAATAACTGGAAGCCAGGTTTTAAAATTCTTAAAAATTTAATATTATATTGTTAAAATGATGAATATCTGAAATACGAAGGAATTTTTGGAGAAAATGATCACATGTAGATTAGATGATCTGCCAGTCAGGCAGCTCTAAATAAGTCCTCTGACAGGAAACCACCAGCAACTGAGCCTCATGGGTGTTCCATGCACTACTCTGTAGCAGCTGAGAGACTGACCTATGGATGAAGGCCTGTTGTTCACAGCAGGGAAGGATTATCTGTCTGATGCTTCTGCAGCTCCTTTCCTTTTTGGTCTCCTCTGAAAAAGGCATTCAAGACAGTCAAAAATACCCCATATTGATGGACAGAAAATCCAAACCACTCAAAAAGTTATGAAAATGATCAGAAGACTGAAGACAAGGTGTTATTTTCTCTTGCTTTCCGTAACAGAACCAGGTTGTAGCATAGTAGACTTGGTCTCCATGTACAATTCCTATAACTTTGCAGTTAATTTTTATTACAATTAAAAAGTTCTTACCATTGGAGATATTCCACCTTAACTAACCATCTGCTATCTAGTCATTCTCCTTATTTTCCTAAACAAACTAGACGTGAAAGGCTGGGCATTTTATATGTTCTCTTGCTGTTGCAAATCACTCAAGCAAAATATATTCCTATTCAGGAGGGATCAGACTTAGGCTTGAAAATTAGGAAAAATTAATTTCATTACACTTTAAGTAAAAAAAAAAATAGCTGCTGAATCTAATGCTATTTCTTAATATTAAATCCGTGAAAATCCCAGATTGTTTTCTTCCATGCACCATCCTTTCTTCTCTTCCCTCCAGTTCAACAAAATTCTGGTGTGTATTCTCACAAGGAAAGATGTTGGCAAAGACTGCAGAACTTCAAAAGCAAGGCAGTGGGCTCAGACTCATTTTTGTATTACACAGCTACAATAATAGTAATAATAATTCTGAATAATAAAAATGTAATAAAACTAAAAGTATACATACAAATGCAGTTGCTCCATATCATCATTCTCTCTGCACTCATTATATGTCTCTTGTTAACAGTTATATCCACTTCTCATTTTCCCTGTTCTTCCACTAAGTTTCCACAGGGAATGCTGTTATGGCCAAAGCAACGTACAGACTTTTTGCCTGTGTGGACTGGATCTGTGTTTGGGGATTTTTTTCTTGCCCTTAGTCCTCAAGGGTATCAAGAGGAAAAGATATTTGGCAAAATATTCACCAACTTCACAGCTTGGCAGATGCAGTGAGGAAAAAAAAAAAAGAAAAGCTGTTTCCACAGCATCTGTAGACTTTTATTGCTAAAGACAGGAGAAGCAAGAGGCAATTATTTCCTCATTTTTAAAATCTTTTGATCACATAATTAATAAATCCAAGGGACTCTTGCAATTGTTCTCATATTCTGTTCAAATAACCCAAAAGCAAGGCACATTCATACTGTGCAAAATCCCTCCTAGCTCGTTTTGTGTAGAAGTGCCATTAAGGTAATTATATTTCAGACTGGCTACAATCAAGATGACAAATCTTTAAAACTGCAAAAAAGCACAGAAAATAAAATTGAGGGTTTTTTGTTTCCATCATATTAACTGCAGATTTTTGTGCTGCTCTTGCTTTGTATCCCCAGTGGATATTTTGGGAGCAAAAAAATCCCATCTTTTCTTTCCCCAAGTTCAGCACATTTTAATTTAAGCTATGTAAAAATCTGCTAAGCAGCCATAATTCATAGCTACAAAAAGATACCTAACCACCATATTTCAGAGCAACAAGTCTATTTAATTAATGATAATGCATATCCTTGCTGAAGGATCTGTAAAAAAGTGTGTGGTAACTTTGGGAAACAGACTAATGTACTCTCAGGTTCTGTTTGAGCAGCATTAGGAGCTGTATTACTTTTTCTTTGACCTCAGCTGAATGGAAGCAATAAAATATTGCTGGTAAACCTTTTCAATAAATCAACTTCCCATGCTTCCCTGCTGACTTACTACTTCATGGCAGAATAAACAGCTTCAGAGAAGACACAAACAACTCACTAGAATTCACATCTAGTTGCATTAAGTGGCACAGCCAAAAAGCTGTGTAGAGTTGCATCAGCTGTCTGACATAAATATTGAAAAAACACAGCATATGGATATTTGCACAATGAAGCAGAAGTAAATTTCCATTTTGAAAACATCATCAGGAAACAGCTTGCTGGCTAGAGGAAAGTGAAATGCAATCTTACATTTTCTTATTGCAGCGACCAGATGTATATAGCTGCCATAGTGGCAGCTATAACTGGTTACAGGACATAGATTATTGTTTTATTTGACAAGGCACCCTGAATGATATTTAGAATGAGGGCAGAACAGAACCCTTTGCATTAAGGAGAAGATTGAGGATGTTCAGAGAATTAGGAATGAATAGCTTCATAAGGGCTATTATCTGGGCTTCTGAACAGGACTTGGACTTTACAACTCCAAGATGCGTGCATCAGGAGCTTGCTTTTCTCCCAGTCCAGAGTTTCTTTAGAAATGCTTAAAAACACCTTTGAAACTTTAATCTGGGATTATTTTAATCTATAATTGCTTTAGCCTTACTTGAAGCAACTGACCTTTGAAGGCAGCCACAAGACTTTTCAAGACAGGTCTTTCCCCAGCATCCCAGTAGCCAGGCCTTCTTTTGGACTCTGCCAAGCAAACTTACCAGCCCATTTCATCCACGCAAGATAGTGCAAGAAAACTCCCTTTTCCTTCTCTCCCCTCTTTATTTAATCTCTTACAGCATAAATACATCAGTTTGTATCAGCTGTCAAAGCACTCTTATTCTGGGTGGAGTGTTACCACTTCCAGCTGTAACTGGGAATATGTGCTGCTGCTCATCTCCCTCCTGAGCCTGGCACAAGCAGCTCACTGTAGATCAGCCGGCTGGGGCTGGAGGAGTGGCACCCTCAGCTGCTCACTGCATCCAGCTGTGCTCCAGCTGCTTGAGTTATCCTGTGATCCACTGCTCACACAATTCCTGAAAGGGTGACAATAAATCTACTCCATCCTGTAACAAAAGGAAGGAAAATGGAGAGGTGAAATTTGATCGTGATGAAAAAGAAAGACTCGTGACACAAGCAGATGCCAAATGACATATAACAATAAAATAATCCACTTTTGCAGTAACTATAAAAAGCAAACACACCCATTTCACAACATTAATTTCCCTTTTCTATTATGTGTGGTGAATGTCCAGGGCCTTGCCTTTGTCTTTTTGTATTTTATCCATTTCCTCTAGCACTTTATTGCAGAGAACTTCATATAAAGTGATATTTATTGCTTCTAGCTCCCTTTACACTTATATTCCTCAAATCAGCAAGGAGAAAAATAAAGTGAATCATGGAGAAAACCACTCCAGTTAAGTTCATTCCTCCCATGCCCTTTCTTTTATAGTGGTTGTTGATACAAAACTTAAATGTCTGTAGATGATTGCATTTCATAGTAACTAGTGGTCTTCAATGTATGGAACATACATTTTACACCCTGTTACACACCTGGCCTTTGGGCTGGACCAAGGAAAAAGCTGTAATTGTGCAACCATTCCAAATGGCTGTGAATTTGCAGGTACATCCCATAGGATACAAGGAGAAGAAAGTACTTAAGACCTCTACAGCTTGTGCTTGTGGAGGAAAGTTCTAAAGCCTTTCCTTCAACAAAAGGAAACTGGAGAAGTACTATTTTACTGAATGAAATCTCAACAGTGGGACTGATATTTTAAGGTTCTCTGCAACTTTGACTGACATTCATTGTTGTGAGAGGTCTGAATGCCCCACACTTCAGAGAACCTGAAAGGACACGTGGTATGATGTGGAAACCATCAGTTAAAAAGTAAAACCAAACTTTGTAGGAAAAGAGGAGGAATTCCGACTTTTTGCTCCCTCCACTTTCTGATATCATCTTGGCATGATGCACTGAAGTGGCAATCCTTTTCCAGAACTTCTGCAAAGTGTCTCCCCAAGTTCTCACTCAGGCAAGAATAGCCCATGTATTCACTGAGAACTGGAAGGCATATAGTTAAGAACTCAGCACTCTGTTTTAGTAAGGAACAGAATGAAAAGTATTAAAATAATCTACTGGATATAAATGACAGCTGTGACAGGAAAATGAGAACAACTTTCATATTTTTATTGCTGCCTTAGAAGCAATTGATAAACAGTACACTTCATATATAAATGAGCATGTGTCAATATATGACAACAAAAATAAATTACAGTGACATAGTATTTAACTTTACAAGGTTGTACAAAATTTCCAAATATGAATAGATTTCAACTTAAAAATTTGAAATAAGTTAAAACTTCAACTATTCTGAAGACTTAAAAATATACATACAGTTTCACTCAATCACATCATTTACAGTATGATTTTTTTAAGCTGTTTATTCTTATACACCCATATATTTTTGACTGTATTAGTGGAATATATCCTGCTATATGCAGCTTTGCTGCTGTGGGATAAAGGGGTTCCCTGAGGGCACAGAACAGGCTTTGAGTGTTTATATTTGAAATAATTTGATTACATATATTAGATAGAAATACAAACCCAAAGTGTTATTTATCTGTCCTATAATGAGAGGCTGATTTATGTGCTCTTTCTAGAATTTCCATTGATGCTAATGAGAATTTTGAAGAGAGCTTAACAGCAGGATTGAACTAAACTAAGTCTGTTTAGCCAGGATGAATTTGGTCAAATTATTTAATGAAGTATTTGAAAAATATCTGTTTAGTATTAGATGTCATTATAGACCACATAGCTAGTCCTGGCTATGCACTGGCATATTTGCTTCCACAACTAATAGGAAAATATATTTGATATGGTACTTTGAAGCAATGGGATGGATTATGGATTGGCATTTTTAACACCTCAATTATATGCACACGATTACTTTATTCAATATTATGAAGATTAAAAGCATTTCCCAAAACTCCCTGGCTGGTGAGTATGTGATAACTGAGAATTCCAAGAGTCTAATTCAAGCTGTAAAATAAGGTAAGGTGGAGGAAATTCGTACTGCGGCTGGATCACTCCTGATAACTTAAACTAAGGCTGGTGCAAACAGATTCTGTGCACCAGCAAAAAGGCAAAGGCTTGTCAATTTAGAAATCATTTGTAAGAAAACAGATAAAGAAATTTGAACAAAATGGCACATGTGAGAAAATCGCTCAATTGTCAAATATACAGGAAGACTCTTGCACAGAGGTGGGTCTTAATCTGCCTGAGATTAATTTGGTGGGAAATAAAAAAGAAATCCAAGATGTCTGTTTGTGAGACTGAATTTTCTCTTCTCTGAGTATGTTAAAATATCTATCAGAATGCTGCACCAGTAATCCACAATCGTTCCTCCAAACAAATAACTGTTCTGTGTACATCATTTAAATGAGAAAGGAAAAAAAAGAAGTCATAAACAGGCCAGAGCTGTGCAATTCCTCATTTCCATTTTTTCTCTAATGTTATTGGTAATAAAGGCTACTGCAGTCTACAATTCAGCTGGAAATTATTTTAGAAGCTACTGTTTTTGTTGTGTGAATATGATGTAATTGGGCAGCAGGAAGGAGGAAGGGCTCTCCACACAGTCCAGCCTCACACTACAGTGCAAGGGTCTGGCTGCCTCCTGCTTTTCTGGGGAAAAATGTTCATTTCAGAAGCACAAAGGGAGCCTTTGCATGAGCTGGAGCTGGACTTGGATCAGCCCCCAGAAAAGGCTGTTTTTCACTGTCCCTTAGAGAGCACAGAGCAATTTCACTGAGCAACAAACTGGATCATTAAGTGAATTAATAACAGTCAAAGAATATGGTGGCATATGACTGGAGTCAAAATTTCCTCCTACAAATCTGCACCTAAGGTGAGTCCTCCCACACTGAAGGGAAGGACAGTTTCCCCAAAGGAAAGCATCTACATGAGGAAGACTTCAAAACACTTTCTAGATTGTTTACCCCTCTTGCAACTTGTAATCTCAAATTACTTTGATTAAAACAATTACATTTCTCTTAATTGCTTGCTCTGTGTTCTGCCCCTGTTTTGGCTCCTGAGAGAAGAAAGTAACATGGAAATATATCTCAAAAGTTCAAGCAACATCTAGCAGTTATGTAAACCTTACCTCACCGACTGCTTGGCACACAGTGTATTACTGTACAATCAGATATGTCTTTTATATCCCATAATTTGTTTTTATCTTAACTAGCAAGCCACTTTATGAGCAGCAACTAAAGAAATGAGTTTATCTGCTTATATTAGTGCAATTGTTATCAGGGGCATACAGGGTAAAAATAATTTGTAGATTAGAGCAATGCATTTGCAAGGAAATTTCCACATGGGAAGGTGCCACCTGATTAGTTTGCTGTGGAGAGTTAAAAAAAAAAAAAAAAACAAAAAAAAAAAAAAAAAAAAAAAAAAAAAAAAAAAAAAAAAAAAAGACGTTAAAGCATCTTGGCAGGAGAAAAATCTCTTAAGAGCACAATGTTCCACCGTGATAGTTCAGTGGGAGCCAAGTTTTGACAGCACATTTTGGGCTGATACCCATGTGGTGAAAGGAGAAATGAGCTCTTGTGGGACACTTGACCTGGACCGATGCATTAATTTTTCTACCAACACATATTCACCTTCTGCCCTCAGGACTGCAATGGTGGCAGTCACACTAGAGGGGAGAATAAAGTATTTGAGTCTCTCTCAGTACATCTTCTCTTACTCTCATTTTAATTAGCTGCAAAAGGGAAGGTTCCTCTAAAACACCGAAGCCAAGGAAAACGATTGCTCTTCATCATCATCTGCCTCTTCCAATTAGTGTGCTAGTGTTTTGCAAACTGCTGTCAATATGAGCTAGGGCCAATTATTCTTTCTGAGAGTTTACCAAGACATAGAATTTAATTACATAGCAGAAAAATTGCTGCACAGTAAGGTAGGTGTTAGCAAAAAAAGATCAGCTTGGCCAACAATTTAGAACATGGTAATACTCTGTCTAGTACCTGAATGGGTATGACTAGATCAATAGACACCAGATTTTGAGTGAATGCTCAAACAGTGTGTTTTTGCACAGCAGAAGTTGAGGGGCTCTTTCCTACTGTTTCCTGTTATTTTATGAGTTTACAGTACATTCAGCTCCACTGAATTTACTTCTTTGCTGAAGAAAATCAATTTTATAAGGCGTAAAATTCCAAATTCCTTTTCACGAGATCTATTTCTGAGATGCTTAATTACTGCATGCAATTTCTTCATATATTTCAAAATCAGAAAGCAACAGGCAAAAGTCAATTTATTTAAAATGTTCAAGCCTTATTAGTACGTATTCAGATATTGTCTCTGGGATTTGTTTTGCTCCATAACCAGCAGAACAGAAACCTTTCAAGCAATAGGAACATATCAGGAAACACATAAAATATGTTCATCAGATTCCTGCAATGTTATCTCTATTTCTATCACAAAAATACCCACTATCTCCAAATAGAAGCAGGAAGCTTATGGCTCTTTCTTGTAACAGCTTGACTGGTGTGGCCCACACCCTTCCTGCTGTGGGGTGGCAGGGGCAGGAGTTCAGCTCCAACTTCCTGTGAGGCAGTAGTCCCATGACTGCTGGTCAGCTTTGAGGCAGGAGGAATTGGGTTAAGAGGCAGCTGGGTGATGGGTCACTTCTAGAAACCCAGGGATAATTCATATTAAAAAAATTACATCTTCATTGACATCTTCTAACATCTACAGCTTACAACTGCAAAGCTTCACATTATAGTTATCATTTTCTTACTTTTGGAAAGCAGTGAATTGTAATTCAGGCTTTTTACAGCTTTAACTAAGAGCTCTTGTGTGCACTTAGTACATGGACTTCAATGATCCATCCCTATGCAGCTTTCTTTTGAGAGCAGCTGTCCATCCTTAGTTTTTATATTAATCTAATGATGGATTCTGTGTCAGTCAATATACATTGCAAAGACTAAAAACCAAAATCAAGCAAAACCAAAAGTGGCACCTGTGCACATTAGTTTAAGTCTCTTGACACTTTTCATGCTGATCCTTCCTGTCTCACAGCAGGAGAAATATGCAACTTCGTAATGTAGCTGTACTGTTTTGAAAACAAGTAAAAGGACCTTCCATCATATTTGGTGAAGTGCAGGGGCAGAGCAGGAAATAAATGCTGTTCTATCCTTTACACAGAGAGTTTTGTTCAGATTACCCTATGGCCAAGAAATCGCACTCATTTTGAATAAAGGAACAAAACATTTACTCAGACATACTTCTACAGTGTGAAAAGTGGAGAGTTTTGGTCCTAATATCACTTGTAAAATAAACATCATTAATAGAGATATGAGGCAAGCAAATGGAATGTATTTCTGGATCAGAAAAATTCATGCCAATGGAGGATGAAAGCTGCTTAACTCCAACAATATCTGGATATATAGCTTTGCAGATGCAAAGAAATGACATATTTCTATGTTGATGGCAGAGGGTATTCAATAGGTATATTCAATAAATTTATGTGATAGGTATGTTCAGTAGTAGGGAAGTGATCTATGTGAAGGATAAAAGCAATGAGTGGAGAAAAGTACTGAGCATCAGGAAATACAGCACAGGCCTGTTTCTTGTGATGTATCTGCATAGAGTGCAGCACTCTGTAGGGTTCAAAGTAAATTGGCTTATTTCTTTTGCCCCATGGTGTTGATTAGTCTGTGCCACGATGGTAATTATAATTCTTAATGTGGACACATTAAGCACAAATTAAGGAAGGCCATTTGACCATTTCCTCATCCCTTGGGCATCTCTAGAGTAGGTAGTATTTCAGGAGTGACTACAGTTGCTTTGTTACCCAAAGACTTCAATACAGAATAAAAATAGGCTCAAGAAGACGGGATGTTTTTAAACTACATAAGGAATCAGATTCTTGTCCAGAGACTTTACTTCCCTGATACTGTACAAATGTTCAGATCTTCTGAGTATTTTCAGTAAATTAACTATGACTGTATGAATTAATTGAAAAATAAATTTAAGTTCTCTTGGCACAATCATATCCTGTGCTTTTCCGATTGTTAGGCATGGTTGAGTGACGATTACCAGATCACTTCAAGAGTGCTTTCATTCCAGAAAGTGCACTAAATAACTTTGGTCCAGAAATGAGAAAGAATCTCCCATCAAGTTCCTGGAAAAAGCATATGCACCCAGACAAACAAGCCCTGCTTGCATATTAAGGCCTTATTACTTAGTCCTAGAGTGCCATAATAAGGATCTCTTCACAGAGGCCTGAGTGGGGTGTCAGGGTGCTCTGCAAACAGTGTAGCTGATGGTAACGTGTGCTGTTGGCTCACAGAGTCATTCATACACTGAACTTTTTTGGGCACTGTTTACATGTGTTTATTCACTCTTATGCAAGGAGGATGTGCACATCTATAAAGCCTTTAAATGTCTTTGGGTTTTTTCCACACTTTCTGCCAGGTTACATAAATTTTATAGCTTCACTAGCTTGGAAAAAAGTTACCTTTCTTCACCACCGTTAGATTAAATGGTTTTATCATCATTTTCATAATTCATTCCCTTAAGCCAGCATCACACAGTCAAGGATTTATTGTTTGAAAACTCAGAAGGGGGTGAATGATCTAGATATAGTGGGTATTTCTTAGTCTTACCAGGAAAACGAGGTTTTTAAGGCCTGCAAAATTCCATCCACGGGACTGGCAAATGAAAACTATTACACTATGCAAAAGAAAGGGCAGAGTAATAGGATGGGATAAGGGAGGGTGGTAATTTTTTTCCCTCTCATTTCTAATGGAAGGAATGCTGTTCTTACCTCAAAGAATTTGCAGTGGTGACTTGCTGTGTTTGTGACATTTGCCTCCAACTGTTTTCATAGTGA
Source organism: Peucedramus taeniatus (assembly GCA_013400575.1). Classification (NCBI taxonomy): domain Eukaryota; kingdom Metazoa; phylum Chordata; class Aves; order Passeriformes; family Fringillidae; genus Peucedramus; species Peucedramus taeniatus. The sequence goes on from WBNO01029441.1 coordinate 61,620, forward strand.
CTGGATTTCTCTTTCAACTTTGAGAAACTGGCAGTTTCTCAACTGGCAGTGATATTCACATGGACATAGTAGTTTCTCTTACAGGAACCTAGATAGAATCGAGTCTAAGAAGCCTTTTTTTTTCTTATTTTAAAAAAGGCAGCATGAGTTTGGATAATGTAACGACGTTAAACGTAGTGCAGCCTTGATGCAATAGCTCAGTAAGTGAAATGTGTTCGTGCATTTCTAAATTTTGGGTAATGTCTAAAAAGCCAGCTCAATACACTGAAAACACCATATCCAGAAATAAGAACAATGCAATTGTAAAAAATATGCACTAAGGAAAGATGTGGAAACTTTTCTTGCAGATATGCAGAGGAAACTTAAGCACAGTTTCACTGTCCAGTTAAAACTGATGAGGCATCAAAGGTGATGTTTACCATGGCTGACAATTTCAGCATGTTTATACATACATCTGTAAACATTGCTCTGATACATCTCTCTGTATGTACATGCACAGTAAAGTCACACATACTATATCCTTCTGAGATATACACGGTGCATGGAGATGTATAGGTACAATATACAGACCATATGTTGGAATAGGCCATGAAATAAGTAGCACTTAATGATTTCCCATGTTACCTGTGCTCCTTTTATTAAACAACCCCTGACAGGGATTGGCTCTCTGAGTCATCTTGATATCTAAAATTAAGCAAAACATCCTCAAGCACATCTAGGAATGCATCTGGAAATAACTACAATTATATTTCTTGAAAAAAAATACAATCTATGTTATATTTTGAATGTGCAGTGTGAGTGGTGAAGAGCAAAGTCCCAAAAGCCAGTACATAGGTATAGGTAATCATAGCATAGGTACAGCATAGGTAATCAGTTTGCCAGTTAAGATTATGAAGAACTGTCAGTGAAATCAAATACTGTGATGCTCAATCTCAGCCAGTTGCAGGGCCATGGTGTATGAAATGAAATAAACATAGTGTAGAATTCCCACGCACACTCAATTTGTTTTTAACAAATATCAAAAATGCATTATCCTTGCCTTACTTTAAAAGATGAAGTACAAAAATGCCCAAGTATCAGACATTACAAATTAGCATTTTGCCTGATATCTTTCTGGCAGCTCAAAAATGTAGAAGTAGAAACGCACAGATGCTATAAATGATCTATGCCTGCTACAAGGAAGAACATCCTAATTAAATGAAGTTTTTAATTCCATGAAAACCTGAATGTCATGCATGCTTTAACTAAGCTTCCAAACAGAAGTGTTTGGGTATCATGGGAGTGCAATGCATGAGTCAGAAGAGGCAGCCATCATTATGAACACCTCAGCTCCACCAGACATCTCTGCATACCCTTTGGGCTAACAAGAAGCAACCAACAAATATGTATCACTTTGAGCTGCTCCCAGAAGCCAGTGCAGTGGTATTTGAATGGGCAAATACATAAAAGATAAAAATAATATATAAATTAGAAAATCAGAGAGGGTGGAAGCAAGCAGGTTGTGAATAGGGGCAGTAGATTTGCATGGGTCAAAGAATATTCAGAACTACCACAATGAATTTTTTTTTTGTTTGTTTGTTTTTTTCATTTCCAAATGCATTAAAATACACGATGATTCATGAACTGTGTGAAGTTCAAGCTAGTGGAGGTTTTGGAGAACATCCCTAGGGACAGGTCATCCCCTGGTCAGGCTTGGTGAATAGACCATTTGTGGCACAGACCATTTCTGCCATTAAGGAGCTGGCAAATGTGAAGCCTTCTCCAGCTGTTTTTGATATGTTTTATACATCTTTAGAAAAGAAAGTATCAGACCTCAACACTTTACAACTCCTGAAATTAGCAAAGTGTGTTTTGATAATGCAAGATCAGATAACTTTACACAGGGGGATTGTGAAAGGAAAAGAAAAAATGCCTGATAACAAGACAGGCTTGTAGAGCATATTTTAGCACAAGAATCTAGGAGCCACCTGGAGAAAAATGAGGGTTTTGAATCTCAAATATAAATGTGAGTAGTGGTGCATAGTCAGATGGGTAAGGGGTGAGTGAAAAGCAGTTTGTAAATAGTATGCTTGACCCTCTCTACTGTATATGGGGTAGCACGATGATAACTATTTTTAAAATTATTGATGCCGCTAATTAGGGAAATAAAGTTTAAGACTTCCTTTTGCTTTGATGTTTGCATTCTGTAGAGGCAAACCAAGTGTACTTTGGGATCTCTGCTCACTTTTTAAGTATATAAAAGGTTGATAATGAACCAAGACTTTTTAGGATATTCTTGCAGAATAGGTAAAGAAATATAATAAGACAGCAAAGTAAGAAAATGAAGTTGTACATAATTGAGAAAGGTCATCAACTCTCTCAGAATATCTGTGTGCATATTCCTACTGCCAGAACCCTTTAGGCCATTTATTGTTTAGGTTACACAGATCCACAATTTTAGATCCTGGGAACTAATAAGGCCTTTTCTATATTTGTTTAGCTTTAGAACAGCGCCAGACTGATTTGCAGTTTACTTTTGTTGAAATTATGTTATGCAGGAGTAGGAAAAAGTGCTTAATGCACCATGGCCCTTGACCTCAGATCTTCAGATCAGACATCTCTCACTGCCTATACCAGTACAGAAGTAATAAACTTCTATCACAATTTTACACTGAAAAAGCCAAACATATATTATAATGTATTTTGTTGCCTGTTCAGAGGCTGAGAGTGATTGAGGTCTATTCTACAAAGCTTTCTCCAGACTACCCATTGGCTCCTGTCTGGCTAGCGCTTCTGACTTTTTGGTCCTCTTCATATGGAGTCTAATCTTGTATTATTGCAATTAACAGAGACTGGTCTCTGAAAAGCCAGCTTTCAGAGCTGTGAGGAGAGTTAATGGGACTGAACTGTTTGTCTGCCATCAGAATGATGCTTTCTACTGTGTTTCTGACTTAATTTTCCTCAAAACAGATGAACGATTACACCATTGTACTTTCTAAAAGTAAGTCTGTGTCATTGGTCTTGCATTGTTCTTCTTCTGCACCCTATTTTGTGCGCCTGTGTTCATAAATAATATATCCACTAGTGCCTACAGCTAAATTTTTGTGTGTGCATGGGTTTAAAGCAAACACAGAAACATATAAAATACAAATTAAATCGATGCCCACTGTACTTGTAACACAGCCAAATTCTTAATATTTTATAGTGCATATTCCATTAAATAAATAATAACTAAATTGATCAATGCTACAATATGTGTATACATACACATTTTATGATACCTGTAAATAACATTTTAAAGCCTGTTCACACATCAAAAGACAGGTTGTTTATTTCTCTGTTAGAACAATCCAAGGATTTAACTCTTCCTATTATGTAAACAGTGGTGACAGATGCTTTCAAGGAAGCTTAACTTCAATAAAAATAATAGTTTCCCATTTTAAAATCAATACTAATATACCATAAATCCCCCGATGAACTCTGGCTTCCTTACATGCTCTCACATTTTGTGTATTAGGGGCACAGCACTACTCTAGATATCAGAATATAATAATATGGCAATATATATAGATATAGATATATATTTAAATGTTAAAACATTTTTAGGTCAACTTGAGCAATGAATATATTTCAAATATATGCTTCTTTCTATAAATAAAGGTAATTAATTTTCTTTGTGACACGGGTGCCTTTGTGGCTAGCAAACTAGCAAAAAAATTCTGGTATCTTTAGTTCAAAATGCAATTGTGACATAGCTTTAACTTTTTTCTTTTTTGTACTAAAATTGTACTTGCAGTAGAGTTTCAATATAATTTATGAGATTACTTTAGGGTAGACATTTTAAACAACTCATACAAAAGAGAATTTGTTTTAATGACAAGAAAGCTAGGTATAGTCTATTCATTTCTCAAGCAGACCTTTATGAATCACTTTAAAAGGACACTACAGCTGTAGACTGAAGAGCAATATTTATCAACATTAAATAAAACATTCGGTGAAATATGTATAAATATTTCTTTATATGAACATAACACAAAATTAAATAGTTCAGATACACAGACACCATTTAATATATTTCCACTGTTGTCAAAATCATCTGTAAACACCATCTCACACTGAATACAAAAGCAGCTTTAACATCAGTTCTGTGTTCACAACACTGATGCCCCTTTGTAAAATAAGATACTTGTTTTATTTTCAGCAAAATAAGAGTCTAAGCAATACAAAAAAAAAAAAAGTTTTGGTCAGCTCAAAGGAGAATAAAAAATAATCTTTCAACATGTAACTAAATCAGATTTAGAGCAACAGTTTAAAGTACAATCCTTTCCCCAGGGGACCTCTGACTTTTATAAATCATGTTTGGTGCAGACCACCTCACAAATACCAGGAAATACTGGTCATGTCTAAACTATAAATATTAAAGCCCTTTTAAAATTGTCTTTATCAAAAATTGCCAGGTTACAAATTGGCAATATCACATTTTTCACACCACCGAATAACCTGGCATCAAACGGATTTAGGTGCACTTCTCCTGATGATTTTTAAAACAGGTTGTGGAAAACAAACACTTTTTAGTGAGCATCCTTCACGTGCAAAAATAAAGCATTTCTTTGAAACAAATCATTTGCATCTGAAGTTCACCTGGACAGACAGTGCAAGCAGCAGGGCTCCACCAACTTCTGTCAGAAAATTACAACTTGAACTTTCATTGGAAGCTGTACAGATACTGCACACAGGATCTGAGCTGGCTCTCAGAAGGGCGGTGCATCCCCACAGTGCAGCTCAGGACAAGGTGTTGCAGGAGCCATGTGCACTTTGACAGCAGCACAGCTTCCCCAGCAGGACATGGGGCTGCTGCTGCTGATGGTGGAGCCTGCCTGGCTCCTGAGCAGCTCCCTTTGAGCATCGGTACCGTGCAGCCCAGATCTGTCCTCATTGTCCTTTGCCCTGCCGAGAAAGCTTCACGCTCTTCCCTGAATGTAGCCTTCAATTCCTTTCCCCCTTGTATCTTTTAAAGAGGCATAATCACTTTGAGGAGAGACTGTGCTCAAGATTAAGGTTTTACTGGGCAAGTACCCAATTATAAAACTCTGTAAACTCACAGGCTATGTTTTGGTTTTCTCAGTCTGAAATGAGGACACCAGGTTTTGGTTCCAGAGATAAACTTGAATTTCAGGTAGCAAATAATGAGCTATATACTTATGACATGATTTTTGGACTTTTTAAAGATTTCAATCCCATCATGATGGGGGGCCCTGTAAAACCTAGAACAATAGGTCACATCTTTCCTGGTATGTGTGCATTTCAGAGGTGTGAATGTATGCTATGCATACATACACACACACACACACATACATATAACATCAGCTGCACACATAGATACTCAGAAATCAGGAATCAGGGGTACAATTAACAATATATCAGAAGAGAAGTAGACAGGAAGCTCTACCAGGACAACAAGAGGCAATTGTCCACCTATACAGTGTCTTAAATAATTTCATAATCCTGTTTCGCTAGCTTGCTACATCTGTATGTAACTTGAATTGAAAGTTGTTGGATTCCTTGGGAAAAGGTGAGTTGGGCTAGGTGGATGTGCTTACCTGAGATCCCAGAGTTGATTGTAATCAAAGAGCTGGGCAGATCAGTAATGGGTTTATAATTGCTATACAGCTTCTCACAAATTCATAGGAAAATTTTATTAAATCTTTCACTCCTTAGTAAAAATGTTGAAGTTTCGTAGTTTTTGCTGAATGTGGATTTACTTTTATATTAAACTGGATTTATTGAAAGGATAAATAAGCCTGGCAGCTGCTTTCATGTCTTGATGTTTAAATCATAGAATCAGCACCCCGGAACCACCTTCCCACCCCAACCCATCCCGTCCCATCCCTTACTATCTTGCCCATCCTGCCCTGTTCCATGCCATCCTGTTCTGTCCTATCCCATCCCATCCCATCCCATCCTGTCCCATCCCATCCCATCCCATTCCTGCTTTGTTATTTTTTCATTTGTTTAAAAAATATTATTCTATGAAGCTTCCCTAGGGATCCGCTTATGAAAAATGACAGACTGCCTTTGCTGATACTGCTGTTTGCGTCGCTTTCGTTTGTCACACTGGCACAGCAGCAGCATCTTGAAAGTGTTTCTGAATGTTTTGTTACACAGTGCATAGCACATGGGGTTTACTGTGCTATTGATGTAGCAAAGCCAATACCCCAGGTGCCAGAAAGTTTTGGGGATACAGCTGCAAAAGGTGTTCACCAGAACCATGATGTTATACGGGGTCCAGGTAATGATGAAGGCGAACAAAATGGCACTGAGTGTCTGTGCCGCTTTCTTTTCTTTGATAAGTGACATTCGTTTTCGTTTTGTGATCTGACTTCTGGTCTTCAAGGCAAACTTTTTTGCCAGGGTTGCTTCCTTAAAGGACAAGGGCAGGGCTGTCGATGTCTTGGTGACTGATGAGATGCCATCAGAAGCTGTGGTTGTCTCTTCTGATTCTGGTTCAATTGGAAGCTTAGTAAAGCTCTTTTGGAAATTTCCACCATCCTGAACACCTTTGGGAGGGTTCAGTTTTTTAGGTTTCTTTTCCTTCGATTCTGTGTCGGATTTCTGCAGTTCATCCCCTGACTCATGCAAATCTTCCGAGGAGGGCAGTTTTGTGGAATTGAGGATAGCACTGTGACCAGGAAGCTTCAGCACTATTGAATAGATGGCTCTGGTCTCTGCAGCAATGTCTTCTTCATCAGAGGAGGCTGAATTTTCAAGGGAGGCAGCAGCATCATTGTTGTTCCAGCTGTCACTGCTGCTATGCTCTTGGTCCCCCTGATCTGTGCTGGGTTCCCAGCTCTTCATTGTGAGCCAGAAGTGGCAGCGTCTGTATTTCTTTCGGGCAGAACGCTTCATGTTCTGCCGTTGCAGCTCGTAGCTACTGCAGCTCCGGGAGCTGCCTGTCTGGTGCACAAAGCGCGCTGCCTCTGCTTCACTGCCCGAAGCCTGTAGCCCTGCTAACTCTTTGGTGCGTTTCTCCGTCTCCTTGTAGATCCTCCAATACAAAATACTCATAATGGTGACTGGCAAATAAAAGGCAGCTATGGCAGTGCCAAAAGTGATGATAGGTTCGCTTAGAAACTGGATGAAACATTCATCAGGAGGCACAGTCCTCTCCCCAACAAAATACTGCCAAAACAAGATGGCAGGGGCCCAAAGAACAAAAGAGACGATCCATGCTAAACCAATCATTACCCCAGCCCTTTTGGTTGTTCGTTTGGCTCGGTATGTTAGTGGCCTAGTGATGGAAAAATACCTGTCAAAACTTATCACAAGGAGATTCATGACAGAGGCATTACTGGCGACATAGTCAATGGAGAGCCAAAGATCACAGGCCAAGCTTCCCAAAGCCCAGTGGTCCATGATGATGTATGTGGTATAAAGATTCATGGAAAGAACACCGATGATCAAATCGGCACAAGCAAGGCTCAACAGGAAGTAGTTGTTGACTGTTTTCAGTTGTTTGTTAACCTTAAATGCAACAATCACTAAGATGTTTCCTATGATGGTCACCAGTGCAAGGATCCCAGTGAGGAAAGCAATCAAAACTACTTGCCAGACAGTGTGTCCACCCAGAGGGTCTTTGCTTGTGGCATTTAGGGTCATGTTTGTTGATTCCACACTGGAGAAAGCAAAACTCTCTGTGGTCTGAGGGAAATCATAGCTGCCAATGAGTGATGCTGCTTCATCAAGGAGTCCTGGTCCATGTGAATCTCTCTTCCAGAAGGAGCTCACATTTGGTAAAAGGGGCGAGGATGAACTGTTATTATGCATGATCATTGTGGCTCTCTGACATAGTCTGTAGCAGAGAAAAACCAAACAAAAATCAAGTGAACAGGTGAAGATGTTAAATAATCGTCCTTATACTTGTACATAAAATCACTTTAGCACTTTGAAAGATGTCTTTAAAAAACCAAGCTGCCTGTGACACATTTCAAGTCAAACCTGTATGTGATAGTACTGAGCTTCCAGACTGTGATTAATCTGAGCTCTTTATAGTGATCACATTGTGTTTCCTTATAAACATTCAATTACAGAGGAACCAAAATCCCAGGAGGATTGGAATGTACAGTAGTATTAAAATACACCCAAACTCTAACTCTGAATTAAAACACGCCCTGCAGGATCTGTCCTGAACTCAACATCTCAAAAATCCTGGAGACTTTAAAAATTAAGTTCCAATCATATGAAGCCACAAAGCTTCCAAATTCCAATCAACACTGGTCCCCAGTGCTATCCTAACTCCAGCGAAACAGAGCCACAGCCTCTCTGCTGCCTCCAGCTATAGCTGATGACAAACAAAAATACTGTTCTGCCTTTCCTTACACTGTGGAGATACAAGCCAGCATCATTTCACTGTGTCAAGCCACTCTAACCTGTGAGGCTGCAAAACTCTTCCCATTTTCATCTACCTTTCAGTTATCTGATAAAAGTAGTAAAAGTTCTAATTAGCGCTTTTTGCATGTGCTGCTATTCATTTCTTTCATGCACATTTTTATACTTGGACTAAGGATTTTGCACATCTAATGACTTCAAAATTTCTTTGAGGGCAACACATGGTAAAAGTTCCTTTGAAACTATGGTCTCTAGAGTGAGGAAAAAAACCTTTGGCAGATGAATGTCAAAGCAATCACTAAACTCTTTAGGAAAATAGCAGAAAAAAGCATGAAAGGGATTTATAATTAAGCTTTAATCCTTTTCCCCAAGTACTAATATAAACTGAAAACATGCTTAGAATATGAACTTGAAATTCTCTTATTTCTTAGCTTCTCTAGTCAGATGACTGGATCTATAGTAATAAATGAATTATATCAAAAAGAAGAAAAAATTCGGATGAAAAAGTCCATAATAGACTCTAAATGTTGAGCAAAATATGCTGTCAATATTTGTTTGTCTGCTAAATGTGAGTCCTTCTAGAGTCGATATATGAGTATGATATATGAGCATGAGATAATAATGAGTATCACAATACACTGATTTTACATAAAAATATTTACCCAAAAGAGGAGGGTTTGGCTATATTTTTCTAATTAATTTCTAAATTCTGCTTTCCCTTGAACTGTACTTGGTTTTGTTATGAAGCCGTAAGACACAGTGGGATTTTAAATGGTGCATTTTCTTTGACATATGCAGTAAATAGATCAGCAATTCCTTTGCTTCCCTCATGCACAATAACTAACACAAACCTCTCCCCTATTTCTAGTGTAAATGAGGTATTATTTCTTCTTTTTATTAATAAGAACACAAGGTTTCAATGAAGATGCCATTTCATAACCTAATTCAGTCCACTTTTAATGCATTTATCATTATTAACTCAGAATATGAACACAGTAATAATGAATAAATATTGCTCTGGTAAATCACATAACAGTTAAATGTTAAGTTTTTTCCTGATAGAATGATTGAAAACTCAGAGCAGCTCAACTTCTAAAAAGAAAAATGGTAAGACAGGACTGCTAGAAACCATCCTTGTTGCAATGTTTTATTTAGGAAGCAGGCATTTTTTCCAGAGCTGTCAGACAGGATGAGGTCAAAACCAGAATAGTATGAGAAAGATCTCAAATAATTATATTTGTTAAATATGTGCCAGAAATTATTAATGTTATAGGGTGCAGACCTTTCTTCACTCACACTAGGGACGGAGAGCAGAGGATGAAAGCCAGAAAGCATCCGCTCTGCAGACACAAATTTTTCAAACCTCTGTAGGGCAACAGCCAATCCAGTCAAGTATTGGTTGAGAACTCTGACAGGTCCATTTAGATGGCAATGATATCATTATGCTGCTTTTTCATAAAAAAAGACAAGCTGGTATCTTCTAACACACATGAAAATATCAGGAAGAATATATCCATAAAGGAGATCAAACTTCCACTAAAATTGATAGAATAAAAAAGAAATTTCACTTAGAAGTGACGGTAAAAAATAATGGTATTACTAAGAAATAAAAATAGTTAACAGTTAGATAGTAGTTCCCATTTTCATTGTATAACCCAACCATGAACTAATTTGAGTGTTAGCCTTGGAAGTCCAAAACAAGTACCACATAAGAGATACAAATAATCTTTCAAAATTAATATGTAAATGCCACACTATCTATCATTAAGCCATAAACCAATTGTGAATTCTATTCAACTGTAGACTTTGAAATGGAGTTCCAATGGAAATGTAATGATAAATCCTTTCAGAAATGCCATGATTCAAAAGACTCATGATGAGGAGTCCTGGGATCATCGTAATTCAGCTGCAGTCTTTCAGACACTGAAGAAGTGTTGGAACCAAACCTTTCTTTCTCAGGTCAGTTCTTTTGTGTCTGGACTTCAAAGTAGCTTCCCTAAGTTATTGTTTCAATGAAAACCTGAATAGTCCTTAGCAGACCAGTAAGAGGAAAAGGAGAAACTGAGAACAACCCACCATATGTCTCCTGCTGTCCAGTGCAATCCTGCATCTGTAATTTGGCTTTTTAAACTCCACAGGGATTAGAGGGAACCCTAAACTTGCAGTGACTGCACTATTTGATAAAATGGAAGGGCTAGTGGGATGATTGATACAGTCTTTTGTTATTCTGCCTCTTCTACAAGCTCCTTTAATTGAACCATTTAATTCAATAAAAAATGTATTAACCATATGTTCATCTGCAGAGAAAAAAGAAAATATCACTACCACCACCGCCACAATAACATACCAGATCAGCACAACTGGATTTTCTTGCCTTTAGGTAGCCAAGGCAAGCTACACTATCCATCATTTTCCAAAGCTGCCATGCAGTTTCTGCTTTCTGTAGAAATGCTGCAGGGAAAGAGTGTCCTGGTTTGACAAGATGACGGTGGGATCCGCAGTGCAGCTGCCAGCACCTGCCCAGCAAGCCAAGCTCTGACAGAATGATGTGTGACCAAGTGGGAAAGCAGCCACACATACTTCAGTAAAACAAACAGTGCAGCATTGCCTGAGTGAGGCAAACATACCAAACTGTGAAATGATTATAGGTTTACATACCATGATAAGAATTTACAAATCATTGGTATGATACACTACATTACAATTTCAAGGCAGGGAGTATCAAAGGAAACTTCTTTTAGCCTAAGAATATATAATTACTTACCTAAGGTCCTAGTAATGGTATTCCTTGTGGATTTAAGTATTTTTGTTCTTGTTTTTGCTTTTTAATAGGATCTTAGGAAAGGTACAGGCCAGAGAACATCAGACACAGTGTACACATCCCAGGATTATTCGGGAAAAGTGTAGGCCCAGTACAGGCAATGGATGTATAGACTTTCATACACATCCATCCAGCACACCTCTGTTCTCTACCCAGACAGAGGGAGTGAGATATTTGATATTCCACTAAGACTGGAAGGGTAGGAGAAAGCATCTACAAAAATGTTCAATGATTTCAATAAACGGGTATAACCCAGATTTAAAAGCCTGAAATTTTGACTAGTCTAATTTATTGCACATTGCTGTAAATAGAAAGTAAAATAGAATAAACAGTAGTAACAGTTCTGTCACACATTTTTAGTGCATTTAGTTTCTCTCTGCTTATTTCAGATTTAAATGCTTTTGTAAATACTCCACATTTTACCAAAGTTTTTCTTTTCCTTAAACCTTCCTGTGTAAGAAGTCTATTTTTCTTGCTGTCTTTAAAGAGCTCTAAGAAACCTTTTCTGGAAAGTGAGATGGCAATCTATGGCCTTGGCTATCTGTGAGCTCAAAACTAGCAGAAGAATTTCACATTGCATCTGTTTACACAGACAAGAAAATTGCTTACCTTATTTTTCCATTTTCTTCCGCACTGCTCTAACACACACATTAGCCTAAATAGCAGAGAGCTCCATGCAGTGATTTATAAAAGTCTTTGCTAACACAGAGAACGGAAGCCTTCAGAATGCTTAATACGGTTACCTAAACTAGCACGTATACTTTGCTCCAAAACATTATTTGGTAAAATAAAAATTTACATTTGAATTAAAAGGTTTTCCTAAGATTATTAGCAAGATTCTGTATAACAATTTTCAAAATACACAGAAGTTTTTTTTTGTTTTTTTTTTTTCAAAATACAGTGTATTTTTTCAAAATACAGTGTATTTTCAAAATACAGTTTATACAGTGTATACAATAAAGAATTCAAAAGCTTTTAATGGAAGATGAAAGCATTCACAGTTCTATATTTATAGTAGCTCATACCAATTGAAGTTAGTATAGCACTAAGTACAGGATTCCATATGAATGTTTGTGTGGCAACAGGAAGCACAGTGTAATTATCAGTGAACATGACCTGAGATTTACCATTACTAAATTACACTTATATTAAATATATTACACTAAATCTATTTTAACTTCTTTGAAGAATAAGAATAGAGAACCATAGAAATCAAGCAGTCACGGAAACATCCTGGCCACTGTCATGCACATTCACAGTAGATAAAAAAAAAAGACTGATTGTCATATATATATATAGATGTACATATATATATCTCACTTATATATATATATATGTACATATACACATATCTACATACAAATGTATATTACATATAGTGTGACAAGTATATGTATATAGAGCTGCAGATGAAAGTATATGTATATATACACTTCTGCAGCTACATATACATGTAATTTGGTCACATTATTCCAAATATTGTTATAAGGGAAGACTATATCTTTCACTAATTAGCTATCAACTTGATATAGATAATGTCCAGTCAAACATATCCCAGTAACACTTCAACCCAAACTCTTCAATTTTGCATCCATAAATATATTTTGTTTTCTAAATTCACCTCAATTAAATGCCAGTGCTTTAAAATCACTTTTGTGATTAATGAATTAGATTTGCTCATTATTTGCTCATCTATTTGTGCTGCTAGTGCGAAGTCTAGCATGGGAAAATTAGGAACTCATTTCTCTAACCATATGGATCCACTTCATTACTTTGAAGAGTGTATAGAGAACCTAATGCATAGCATCAAGCTACCTGATCCATCTCCCTTGCAGCCCTGCAGTCAGAGGAAAGGAGCATCCCTCCTGGGGGGCAGAGGCAAGGGGATGCTACCTCAAGTATTCCTGCTGGGATACCTAAGGATGGCAGACTGGGAGTACCTGAGTCTGTGTACCTGGCACAGCCAGGAAATGCACTCTAAAGCTGGGCCATGGCAACAGCCTCTTCTGTGCCTTAAATTGCCAGTTAGCTTTTGCCAAACATCTTCCATCTCCTTCACTAGGACTGAGAGACTTGTGTTCATATTGCCCTGCTGTACCTTCCACATCCTCTGGGGATGTGATTGCTTAAACTGTGTTTGTGTTTACAGAATTTGCTCTTCCAAACACCTTACTTCTTGTAGTATGAACCCTTCACTAATGGTTTTTATATTATGCTAGAAATGCAACTTTGAATGTGTTTTAATGGCTAGTGACTTCAGTTGAAACATCTGCTTATTTATATGGTCTCAAAAATAAGAATAAATACTTTATTGCCATTAGGACCAGAGAAGAAAAATCTCAGATGTTGTGTGTGTACAAAAATCCAGATATGCATTTCTGATCTCTTTAGCTTAAGACTTCCATCAAAGATTGAATTTATTAAAAAATATGTATAATTCTCTCGAATAATTTTTTTACAAATATGCCATCTATAACAAACATACATCCTAGTCTGCATAGTTAAAGGACAGTGATTTTCACAGATTTACTGAAAAAGTGTTTCTGTACTATTTATTATTTATTTACTTTATGACTCAATACTCATTCACACCATGAAGTTCAGTTTCAAAATAATCCTATCTTGAAATCCTCTAAAATGATTCCCAGAAGTTTCAGAAATGAGCTACTAATCTCACCTGTGACAGGTCTCAGGTCAGTGCAGGTTTCTCACAGGTAGGGGCAGCAGAGTTGCCAAAGGAAGGGCACTTGTCTTTCTTGGACAAGTGCACTTAGTGGTTATTGTCTAAACAATTCATACAGAACAAAGTGAAATCTCCAAAAGCCGGAGCCTGGACGTGTCTAGAGTTTTCAAATGCTTGAAAACCAGAGCAAATCAAGTCTTGCCTAATTAAGATTACAGTAAATATTGACTATCAGCTCAGTTAAATCTATGAGGTACAATTCTATAAAGAGAGGAAATTATTTAAATTCCAGGCAGTTTCAGTGAGCTTTATTAGAATTACACCCCATCTGTCTAATTGATATTGGAGGAAACAGACGTGCAGCCTGAAGTTAGTAAGAATTACAAATACTGAGAGTTTTGCTCATTTTGAGGAAACCACTGCCAACTGACTTTGCAGGTATCTGGGGGCAGGAAAGTTTGGAAAAAGGGTTTATTACTACACTGAATATAAATATGGTATTATATTTAAATGAAAGAAGAATACATGCCATTCAATTATCTCCTCTATTTGTGAGTAGTGCACATTTTTTCATTTGAATAAAACCTGTTCATCCTAGAGACTTCATTTCAGCATTTTATTATATACACACACTTTTTAACCCAGGATTTATTAATATTTTGCTAATTAATATAATGTTGGATAAGAGTTGTGATACAGATTTTCAGCTCTCTCTTTATGAGACACTGTCCATTGACTTCATAGATAATCTCCCAATGAGATATTTAAAGTCACATTAAAATGTTCACTATGTGAAATAAAGTAATGGGAACTCTTAGGCTTAATTATATCCTTCTCCCAGATGTTGTTAAAGGCTAGAATACCTTGAATCAACATGGAAAAATAGTGTCTGAAGAGAAAAAAAAATCAAGCCTTGTAAGTAATTTCTCCTCTTTTACTGAAATGGCATCATCCTCTATAAAAATAATCATGTTTGAGCATACTGATATTAAAAAGAGCTTGCTGTCAATTCTAGATAAAGAAAAAATGTTATTATATTTTTAATCCTGCTCTACTTTTATTAATACTTGCATGCATTTAAATTCCATATTATCATGAATATTAGCCATTAAGAACCTTTACAGGGAACAACAAACCTCATAGGCAGACCTCTTTACTATCTTAAATGGTATTGCTTCAAAATAAAGTAAACAATGGATTATGCCTTAAAAAGAAATAAACTTTTGCTTTTTCTGTTTGCTCACTACACAATACATCTCCAGAGAAAACCACCTGTACAAACATTTTTCAAGTATCAAAGTATTCAGAGAACCTGGAAACTGAGCTCTAAAGAAGCTCACCTGACACCTGACACAATCTTTTCAATTTCATTTGTCTGCAAGAACAAAATGAAATGACAAAATGTCTGTCAAATCTTGAAACCAGAAAATTGAAAATATTTTTTCTGGAAATCTTTTTTATGGTGGGAAAAGAAATAGCCACCACCACCACCACCACCACCACCAAAAGTGTGAAAAAAGCCCCCTCGAACCACAGATTTTCTGCTTTTCAGAACAATATGTTTTTTACCTTCAGAAACTAATTTCATTTTCTCTCATTTTCAGCTTAGAGCTGAATCTCAGATATTTTGTAACAAAAAGTGTTGAAAGAAGATGAGCTCCATTCCATTGTTCATTGAGTGACAATTATAAAAATGTTTGTGATTCCATCAAGGTCTGGCATAAAACTATCCAAGTCTCTGGATACAATGTCATGTTTACCTGGTGTCAGGTCCTGTTATACAAAAGATCTCTAACATGCATCATTTAAATGTGTTAAACAAGATGAATCTGAACTTCCATGGAGTGTCAGAGAAGCTGACTGAGAAGGTTTCTAAATTGAACTATTGTTGACCACTGGCTTTTTCTACTGTAACTATGGCACTGCATGCAGGTATTAAAAGAGCAGACTATCTACTTTAGCTTTTGTTGATGATGGATAGTGTGGCAATTTAACATAAGATGCAGTAAAGTGACTTGAAAAATGCTAGGAAATTCTTTATTAAGGGAAATATACTGTTATTGGCTTGGGTGATTGAAATATTACTGCTATCTACTGTGGCAAACCCAATACTCCCACACAGGACAGATGGCTTACTTAAAAAGTGAAAGAAAAAAACCCCACAACCCTGTTGAGAGGTTTCAGTTAGAGGAGAGAAATTACTATGAAAAAGCTACTGGCTAATGAAATCTACATAGCTTTTTGGATACAAACTATTTATATGGAAAAGGAAATTTTATGAGAAACTTTGTGTCAGAATGTTATGATTTTAATATAAAACACTGCTCATTATTTTGTCTAAATAGTGCCTTACAGCATGCAATCATAATAATGTGTTAAAGCATTTTTTCTTGGTGCCAAGTTGTCACAGTTGGTTAGAAAACAATATTTTCAGTGTATTTATTCATTTAACTGTTTTACAGAACAGAAATTCTCATAATCTGAGATTTGGTGATATCTTTTAACACTGATAAGCTTATTTTTTTTTGCTAGTAATTTATTGGAATGGATTTATTGCTGGGGAGGTAAAGAGTTTGGTGTGCATCCTTTTTATGTATTATATTTCTTTAATACACTTGCAAACAAAATGCTATTTTATGGTTGAAATGGAATATTTTTAACTCATTGGAACACCTTGGTAAATAATCAAGAAAAAGGGAAGATGTTTTTTGTTTCAACATGTCTCTCAAAATATTTTAATAAATACTTTATTTCTTTATTCACCAATATGTTTAAAGTCAATCTTTCCATCTATTTAAAAGTGCAGTTTAACACTCACTAGGTGGCACAATAGTTATTCAGAAGTAAAAGTCTGGACTTTGCAACAAAACCTTAACTGGTCTCTCATAAAGCCTTTGTCTCATACATAGAAATTACAAAACAAATTATATCTATTCCTTGACAGGGAGAGCAGAAAAAGTAAATGCATGTCATTCAAGTACTGGTCTCAATCAAACCAGCAGACAAATTCCAGAAAGCTGTGTTCTCTGATATAGTTTAACTTCTTCTTTTCTTCCCTGTTGGAATAGACACATCTGCAAGTCCTAGTGGCATTCTGTAGATTAATCAAAATGGCCCATTCCAAGCTTCAACCCCCTTTATGCATGCTGCCAGGAATTTGTAAAGTCTCTGGGAAATCGATGGTGGCAGGCACTGTGGATTTTAATGCATGCAAGCAATTGTTCTTTAGTGAGATACAGACAAGTAATCAAATAATGCTCCAATCCTCTGCTCCTTTTTTAGGCTTTGTTTGCAGGGCTTGCGGGTTTCTTTTGGTTGCTCACTCTTTTGAGGTACAAAGATGTGCCCAAGTGGGCATGTCACTAAATGGAGACATCTCCAATGAAAACAGACTTGACAGAGATGGAGGAGGCACAAAGGAAAAAATAATTTTTAGTTACTCTACATAAATACCTGTTGGTAGCCCTCATGACAGGGTCCTCTTCCTACTAAGATTTAACTAAGTTTGCTTGGCTATCTCATTTTCTGCCCATTTGAAAAATATCCTTATAATTTAAAGGTTTTGAACTACAGTTTGAAAAAATCAGTGCTAGTGTAGAGCATACACATTCACAAGGCAGTGATCTTACTCTGTGTGCAAAATGGATCTGCTCCAGCAATTCACTGCAGTTACACTAAAGAGTATTGATTTCTTTAAGACCCTCTTGTCTGATGGTTTTAGGAGGTTTGTAGTAAAACAGGCCCAGCGCTGAGGAGGGAAAATGAAGGACTCAAGGTTAAGAAAGTTAAATGTGGAGGTCAATGTATTCCTAATTCTGTCACAGGATCTCCATACACTACAGGAGAAGTGATGTAGGCAGATCTTTAAAATAATATCACTTTACCTTGAAAGGGTAATGCAAAGCTGAATTTAGTAAATCACAGGCATTCCTCAACTTTCATATATGCAACTTTGTAAAATGAAGGATTTTGAACTGTATCTTTGAAGGGTTTTGTGTACACAATTCTAAAATTTTAGGATCATTCCATCAACAAAAAAGACCATTTTTAAGTTCAGCAACTGTGTTTTCACCTATTACACTACAAGCTTTCTATTCACTATCTAGCTAACACAGTCATGGTACTCTGCAGTCTCTCCTTGTTTCTGTTCCTGAGGATCCGGGCATTCTGTACATGGCAAATAAAAAGACATGGAGATATAATTACATTAGCTGTAAAGGTTGCTATCTAAGTAACAGGATTTTGCTTCTAAAATAAGAAGGTAGAGTGGACTCATGATTGTTTGCATGTTCCCTTTCAAGCCTATAAAGCCTGCATTTTGTAAACCCATTACAGTCTAGGATAAGCAACAAAAGACTTAAAATCAGAAGTCCTAAATAAATTAGAAGGAAAATATTTCTCCTAGCTTTGACAGGGTTTCTCAAAAGGGAAATATAATATGCTATTTTCAGAAAGGAAGTAGAAAGCTAGAAGAAAGAGAATCTGTACCTGGAAAAATATCTCCTGCTCTAAAAGGTCATAAGTATTTTAATGCTTGAACTAAGAGTAGGGATACATGCTGCACATCTTTTTCACAAAGTCTCATTGCCTCAAAAAAGAAGCAGTAATGCTGCATTATTTCCTTCCATTCATCTGAGTCTTCCAGCTGCCCCACTTTTATGCTTTGATTTGCCAGTGAGCTGTACTTCAAGACTGCTGTGGGTCTAACTGACCAATTATTTTTTATAATCAGAAAAGAATTCTCTATTTGGTTGCCACTCAGGAGGGTATTTTGTTTGCTGTTCTTTTAATCTTTCTTGGCAGTCCTACAGGGATACATGTGGGTAAAAGCTCCTAGGACTGAGTAGTCTTAATTAGGCAAGTATCTGCAGCAATCCATGGACAGACTCCAGAAAAGATAAAATGGTTTTGGATTTCTACTGGTGGACATAAGAGAAGAGGACAAATTTAAACATCACTTGCTGCTATTGGTACATTCTTGCCCCATTTCTTGCAGGACTAAAGGTTTGCTATAGAAAGGTTAGTGCAGGCTTTGCATTTTGTTCTCCTGCATGACCTGAGCAACAGCTCTCAGAGCTGTCTCATAGTTTCAAATTCAGTATTCCCAGTTTGCAGGACTTGTGAGCTGAATCCTGGTATTCAGCAAGAAGCATGTACTGCAGTATCACTATGCTCTTAAAACACTGTCTTGTGGGCCAAGGCATGTCCTTTGGAGAGAACTAGGTTTGGCTAGGGTTTGCATCCAGGGCAGGGGTATCAGGAGAAGTGTGAAATGGTCAGCAGAAACTGTGCATGCTTGTCAATGCTTGTGTGCTAAAAGCTCCTCCATGAAATTTCATTGCACAAACAAAACAAATCTAGATAAAGATAAAAGGGACACAAATTATAAAATACAATACAAAGAAGTATGATGGTGCAATGTTGTAACTCCTTACGGAAACTTGAAGTCAGCAGGTAAAGGAGGGAGGACATGCAGGCACTCCTTCCTTTTGGGATAGCAATTCTTGTAACTGAAAGTAGCCACAATCACTTGAAGGAAAAAGGCATTTCCATTATTTGGAGCAGCAATTCTCTGTCATCAGTTCTCCCTCTTCCCATGGTGTTCTCATGGCTAAGAAAAAGGCTATTACAACCACACGTAGTCAGGAGATGAGTCCAGGTGTAATGGACTGACCAGGCTAAGAACCGCTGGGGCTTTAACCCTCTCCTACAGAAGAAAGCATCTTCAGCAATGAATTATTCAAGAGAAAGAATTGCTTGAAAATGGCTGGAAAAATGCCACTTCCCTAAGAACTGAATTTTTTTGTTTCTCATGGCAAAATACAGATTCAAAGAGTAGGAAGTGAAGACCAAAGTTTTTGCTAATATCAGAATTTTATATCAGAACAAGACAAGTGCACGGAGTTGTTTTGGCATATATTATAAACAAATCAATGTCTTATTTCTCCTATGTCTGACAACAAAAGTGCCAGTGATGATCTTAGTGAAGAGAAGGAAGAAGCCACACTGCCGCCCAGGCTTTCAGGAAACCAACACTTTTTGTTAAATAAATACATCAATCCCTCACCCACTTACATCACTTTTATACTATTTCAGCTGAGACTTGAGATCTGATCACAGATGCTTGGTACGGTAGCATGAAGAACAGAGCTAAAAAGAGAATCGGGTTTCCAAAGAGACCAGGCATTATGGCAAAGCCAGTGAAGCTGTGAGCTGGAGCCAGGTGAAGGCAGATAAACACGTGGGCTTCTGAGTCAAGTCCCCACTTTCTGCCAGCCCAGTTGCTGCAGATGAAGCAAATCCACCATGCTTGCTCCTGAAGCAGACATTGCACGGGACCACTCTGATTCAGTATCACTTGATGAGAGAAAGGAGGCAGGGAGAATTGAATCCCAAAAAAGTAGTTAGACATTAAAAGTGACAGATGAGAAAAAGACAGTCAGTGGTGGTAGCTGGGAGCCTCAACAACTCCTTGCTACCAGGGAGGCAGTGGTTGTGAAGGAGGAGGAGTTTATGGTATTTCAGCAAAGCCATGGGCACAAGGAAAGTACGCTGAATTTATCCGTGTCACCTAAAATACAGGTACAGAGGGCATGTGGAAGGAAACAAGTAGGCTGCTCAAGTGGCTCCATGCTGAAAACCATAAAAGATCTGGAGTCCACATGCCAGATGGCTTCTTTATGTTTTATTCTTGGAAGTGATATTCATATTTTAGTGAGAACTAAAGTCAAATGATATAGCCATGTTATTAGGAAAGTGAACATGTTAATGTTAACATTTGGAAAAGCTTGGTCTTCAGGAGTCAAACACTTGCAATGTAGTACTGGTAGCACTAGACAGGCAATACTGAGCAATGTAGGAATGTGCCTGAGCTGCTGTGTTTACGCACATCATGGAGACAGTACGCAGCAGGATTTTCTAGATTTTTTGCTTTACTGTGGATTTATCATCAAAATCATGCAGGATTTCCCTGCCATTCTCAATACTGCATGCCAAATGTAAATTTTCTAACTAAATAAATGAAAATTAAAGCATTGGTACACTTATCCACCACTGAAAAGTACCTGTTGACTTTGAACAGGCATTTAGCATCCAGTGTCTCCAGCTTTTTCAAAAATCCAAAAATCCTAACTCAGCAAATGTGGCCCAATTTCAGAGATTAAGATTATCTGCATTTCTGCTGAAGTTACTGATAAATTATAAATTAATAAAGGAATTCAAAGAATTTGAAAGAAGTAATATTAACTTAACTACAGAGACTTCAGAATATTAATTGCTGTGAGAATACTGGTAAGACTTTCAAAAGGCAAAATGTATCCATGAGGGACTGTGTTGAATCACAGTCACTTGGATATGTATTAATGTTTGCCTGAGCTTTTGAAATAGAAACTAACACTTAAATCTCACTGTAGCCTCTTTTGACCTGAGCTTGCTTTTCCAAATGTCTGTGTCCCCATCAACCCCTTTCAGTAATCTTTATTGCTGCTTCACAATTTTTCCAGCTGAAAATGCATCCATGCAGGCAGTATCCTCCAAGCTTTACATTATTAGTGAATACAAATAAGCTGTGACTCTTTAGGATTCATGTAAACCTATCAATATTCCCATGCTGGTTGTGCATTCAACTGCAAGTGAAACACTCCACACCAACAGCTGCAGCATATTAAAAATCAAAAATTAGGGTTTTGATGGCATTTGCACCTTTCTGCCCTTTCATCTGTCCTCTATCACTCATTTACTCACAGGAGGAAATGATTTTTCCTGCCAAGGTAGAGGTAAAATGTGTCAGACAAGGGCAAATAAAAAAAAATCATTAGTGCACCAGAGGAAACAATTTCTGAGATACAAAGTGTCAGCAGAAATGAGTTTGTACTGTTGCATTCCCGTGACCTTCTTCAAAAAGGCATAATACACCACCTATTTTTTGCTACTAGAAATAATTTTCAAATTATAGTAATTAGATGAATCAATGTTCTACTAGAGTCTCTCGACTTACCAATACTTGGTTTTTTTTCTTTCATAAAAATGAGGAAAAGCTTTTCTGAGAAGTCTAACAAAAAATGAGTGCTTTATTTGTAAAAATCTGAGAGCTTGGAAATAATAAAAGCCAGTGTAATTGGAAATATCATCCCTAATTCCAATGCTGCAAGATTTCATACTGAGTTTATTTCAATGCACTCTTTTTGCAATTTAAACTTCTTGTCTATTTGAGTAATTTAAGCACATTTGCAAAGCTTCTCATTTCTCTTAGTTTGTAAAGAAATAAAGAAAAGAAAAGAAAGAAAGAGAAAGAAAGAAAGAGAAAGAAAGAAAAAGAAAGAAAAAGAAAGAAAGAAGAAAGAAAGAAAAAAAGAAAGAAAGAAAGAAAGAAAAAGAAAGAGAGAGAAAGAAAGAAAGAAAAAAAAAAAAGAAAAAGGAAACCAGTATAAACCAAGCCTTACTATTATTTAGGACTAAAAAATTTGGCCATTAGAAGAAGGTGAACTGGAGCCATGAATATGGAGATTTGCTGGCATGGGCAATGAGAAGGTCATCTGGGAATGGGGGGCGGGGGGCGGGGGCAAGAAGAAATGGATGAAGAAAGAGAAATACTTGTATCAGAAGAGGGAAATGGAAGACAGCTACAGTTCCAGCCATATTACAGTCTCTAGTACAGGAGAGTTTTAGGGAATGATGGGGATGTGGCTTACAGGGAGCTCATGGTCAGAGACAGCACACAAAATCTCTAGAGCTATTGCCTGATTTGCAAGCCCTCATTACCCCAAGGAGATGAAAGGCTGGGATTTTACTCTGTGTGTACCAAAAAAAACCCAGGTATGGGAAGCCAGTGCAGCAGGGTCTCAGTTTTGTGACCTGAGTGCCTGGCTCCCAAGTGCTAACTTCACTGTGCTTTCCAGTTCTTCCTGCAGTTCTTCCAGGTGCGCTGTCGGGTTGGGATCCTGGAAATATCAGGAAATATCACAATGTAACTTCCCACTAACAGCCCCCACAACACAGCAGGTCAGAGTTCACTTGAGACTGCCAGTATTTGCTAGGTTTTTTCATTTATTCATTGAAACTTCTGTCCAGAAGTCAAGCCAATCAGAAGAACAAGAGATCAAATATGGAAACGGTGTACCTGAGTAAATCTCAGATGATTACACTTACAGTGCCTTCCTCTGGCCTAGACAAAGGCAGGGAGCACCAGTCACAACTTAAACACATAAATGGAGAGAAAAATGAGATTGCTAACAAAATATTTGGGGATAACTGATACACAGGGACACTGGGCAGGAGTTTGGGATGCCTCATTTAGTAGCTATTCAGGAATGAATTCATGGGGCTTTCAATTTACTATATATATACACGCACATATATATATCTATTTTGCTGGCTGTATCAAGTACTTTTTTTCTTTCCACAGTCTGATACACATCAATATAACCTAACTCATAACTGTTTTTCAAAAAATATACATCAGCATTAAATAGGAATATCTTTTTGCAAAACTAGGAAGTTATAAAAGAATAATTTCTCTATTAGAAGGTTACTTCAAGGCAGATTTTTCCATTAAATAATTTCACTGCAATGTATACTTGAATTGATAGAAATGAAATGCAAGCAAATTCAGACAACTTAATTCTCTAAGAGCTGTATATTACAAGTGGATGGCAATGAAGTTTTTCTTTCTTTAGGAAGATACTTTTTTTTTTTTTTTCTAACATGTAAAGGATTTTCCAAGCAGCCAACATTTTTGTTTCCTTGACGTTGTAAAAACCAGTTCACTAATCAATACTTTCCAGTAAAAAGACCCTTTCAGACACCTTCCTTGCAAATACTTAAGCACAAAGTCCTTGTGCGTGAATTATCACATGGTTAGAGAAGTCAACAGGTTACACTGAGCTCCGTTCTCAAAAGGAGTCACTGGTGTGCCATTCTTTAAATCACTTTAATCCCTTATTTTTATAAATGGGTATAAAATCTATTCACCTAATCTCTATGTCCAAGTCCCAACTGAATTATTCTGCAAGACATATTCATGCCTTTGGAAGAAAAGTCCTTAAAGCTAATAGGAAACAGCTAATAGCTATTTAATTTGACCTTTTCCTTAAAGCCAGGTAAATATCAAACCCTAGTTTGCATGTCTAAACAGAATTTGATTTGAGAAACCCAAGTGGAATAATGATACTTTTCCCAGGTCTTGCTATTGCACCTTATTAGAACAGCCATGCAACAGGACCCTGACTCTGCTCCCTTTGCTCATCTTCAGGGGTGGACATAGATAGTGCAAGTAAACCTAGAGGAGAAATTCAGATCATTCAGCATTGCAGAAGATTGCCATCAACTGGATTAATGAATCCGCACTTTTTAAATTGGACTTTGCAGGTTTCCCTCTGTGTATTTGTCTCCTGCTAACCAATAAAGCCTGAAACTGAAACTCCAAGGGAGTTGCATGGGAGACTCTCCCTGATTCCAGGTGCAGCCTGTTCCATGAGCTCAAAAGCTTCTTGGAGTGACTTTTCTGTCCTTATGAGGCTTCTGTTAGACCACTCATGTTCTTCGCTTCCAGGCTGCTGCGCACTATCATGCCCTTAATAGACTTTGATGTAGCCCTTAAAATGACAAACAGTCCTGATTTCTTTTTCATTCTATTATTCTTCTGTTTGTCCTAAGATCTTCACCTGAACCTGTTCTAAATATACCCAAATGCCAGTTTCATTATATCTGTACTAATATGACTTTCCTAAAAAATTTTATTGACCTCTTATTTTTCATTGAGTTCACTTCCATCCATGCAAAACTGGAATAAAGCCCTACTGTTCTTAATGATTTAGTCTAATAACTCACAGAAGCAAGTAAGTTCAGAAAGTATAAAAGAGTGAAGAAGGATTATTTTTCAAGTATTTGTTTTCTGAAAAAACAATATTAAGTCTGGATCATAGTAAATGATTGACAGCATTTATGTTTTCACTCAAAATGCTCTCAAGAGAAAGAAGCAATTTCCAAACAGGTGTGTCTATAAAGAAGTCTTTGTTTCCCTACAAATTTAGACCTGCAGCTTATTGAATGGATTCTAAAAAATTAATTACTAAGATTAATTAAAATTGCATAAAACATATAAAGTACCTAAATGGTTTGCTGTATTTTCCACATTTTTACTATGCAGAAAGAAAATGATCTGTGTACTTTCTATATGCTTGGGTGATATTTGACATTAAAGGTAAGCCAAGATCTGAGTGAACGCAGGATATATACAACAAACAGTTTTGCTTTTACACTAAAATAACTGGTAGCATATATCCACTAGATTTTTTTTTGCTGTCAGAGAATGATGAGGACAATTAGTTCTGTGGCAATTCACCACTGTAAAAAAGAGATGGTTGAATTCTGAACTATGTGTCAGAGTCAGGTATTAGATGGGTGACACTTGAGTGCGGGAAACCACCTGGACCTCTGGGAAACCTTTAGCTCCTCAGTGCTATGCAGCTCAGCCGTACAAAAATCTCCCGTGCTGGCCTGTGTTCTTCATGCATGAATGTTCTTAAGTCTCTTTAAATCTACTATGGATTTAATGTGCCTAAGTCTACTTTATCAGGAGAGAGCATGTTACCTGTAGAGAGCACACATCTAGTCATGACTGATAAACCTGAAAAATAAAGAAACCTGAATATAATGCTATGCAATTTTAAAAGAAAACAAAAATTAATCTGATTCACATGTTGTTTTTAAGCAGGTGCTTTTAAGATTCCACAGAAATAAATTCTGCTGAAACTATTTTCTACAACTGACATTCATCTGAGTGTTTTATAAAATGTTGCAAATTTATTATATAAAGCTCACAACAGTAAGGTGTAACATATTGATTATTTCTCTGACTAAATGAGCACGCTATCCCACACACCCAAATGGTAAAAAAAACCATTATGAACCTCATTCATAACCTAGCATATTTTCACCAGCCTGCAGCATATCTGATCCTAATCTCATTCAACAGATTTAATATGGCTTACCTTTTTTTAGGATTGTGTGCGGTAGGTTTTTGCTGCTATTATTTTTGAGCTTTAATCCCTTAATCTCCTATAGTTCATTAAGGACTAGAAAAGCATACTACAAGGAAAACATAATTGTTAAGCAAATAATTGAAAAAGCTAATTCTTCTTTCTGAGGACCAAACTTTGATCATTTATCAGCGCTAACAACAAATATGGTCTGTGGATCACTTTGCCCTTTCAGCATCAGCCTCTGTGAATGTCCAGACAACATTTACATGTTAAGGACCATTCCTCTGTGCCACATCCTTTCCTGACAATGTGATGGCACTTTCCTTAAAACAGCAAATGGAACGAGATCTCCTGAACCAATCACAGCTGCTTCTTACACAAACACTACACAAATCCTGGTGGAGGTCCCTTGATCTCCTTAGCCATTGCATGGTTCACCAGATATACTAGACAGAGAATTCAACAAATCATATCAAATCAATAACTGCTTTCTCAAATTCTGTGAAAACCTCTCCTCATAACTTAAGCAGTTTATCTGGAAGGTATTGGTCCTACATCTCTAATGTAATTGATGTCTCCAATGAAATAAATGCCTTGAACTTACAGGAAGTCCAGCTGCTTCCAGATGTCAGCATGGAAAATATTTTTCTCTGTGACTCTGTATTATCTATTTCTACTGAAGCTTTTGAAATCTACAATCTAATTTAAATATAACTTTCTGATTGATGGCAGAGCTTCAAAATAGTGCTCTATGAACTATGGAAAAATATTGGCTACATCTAAAGATAGCTGTAATTTTCTTAGCTCAGTGAAACTAAATTTGGTTTCCAGGTATCCCTGAGGCCATAATTAATGCATGTCTTCAGGCAAAAGGAGGGTAAAGTGCACCCGGATTTCAAAAACTATAATTTGAGAAACAACTTTCCAAGTGCAGAGTTTTTGCTGGCATTCTTAATGAAGCTGCAAAAACTATCTGGACTTAGGGTAAAATGGTAAAAAGCCTGGTGACTTTGAGCAGAGAAACCTTTAAAAATACTAATTTAATAGAATGTTTGGAGCAGCTCAGGACAAGCCATGAATAAAACTGGGCATGCGAAAATTCTTTTCTTCTCAGAAGAAATATTTCTTTTTCTTTATTTTTTTTCTTGGAACGAAAAGGCAATAGTTCAAATTCAGACCGGTTTGGGGCTTTTTTCCCATTTTATTTTATTTGGAATCCAAACAGGTTTTTGTATCGACAATGTAGTAAAACTATTTTAATGTCAAAAGACTTTACTTTCATAATGTCATTATGTGTTTTAAATATCTAAATTTTAAAAATATCAGTAGTTAATTTATCATTAGTCTTCACAATGCATTTACATAATTTCACATCCAAAAGATGTGAATAGAATTGTTAGATTCTAGAGAAAGTCTTCCATTTCTTGAAAAATGCATTTAGCAGAGGAAGTTTCCTTACCTGAAGCTTTCTAGTTAGCTCGCTTTGTAAGGCTTATAAATGTGAAGTTATCTATTCCTCTGGTGAGGTGCAGGCACAATCTTAGAAATTGTTCAAAGTAGAGTTTTTCTACATCGCTTTTTTAAAAGGCTTGTATTAAACATCAGACTTTGTTTCCATCAAACACTACTGCAGCACTGACCTAAAAGGGCCATTGGAGGTTCAGAATAAACAGAGTTACAAGAGAATGTGTTTCCCTTGGTTCTCTAAATGGTATTGATGCCCAAAGTGAAAAGTTGATCTAATAGCACTCATTTTTGATCCGCCTGAAGAATCAGAAGAACTGCTACTAGTGGAATTAAAGCATCAATGCTCCAAAGATGTGACAGAAATCCCTGTCGGGATGCACAGGAGTAAAGCATTAGAGACAATATGGGAATACTGTCCAGTGGCAGAATCAGATATAAGGTTATGCTAATTACACTGGTATGTTTTTAGAAAACATTAACATGTGCTATATGGCATTCAAGTATTGTTCCATAACTGCATCTCATACTCAGTCATATCATTCTCATTTGGATTATAATTAAAACCAAAACATTTAAACTTCAGAAAACTAGATGAAGCTGAGGTTTTTCCACAGTCCCAGGGATTTGGAGGATCAATTATTCACCTTTTAAGGAAAAAGAAGTTAGGTGATAATTGTAGGACTAGACTGCCAAATCCCCCAACAAGGGGATTCTGCCACACAGCCCTTTGAGAAGGAAATGCTCCCATCTGACATCCCTAGCACTAATGAGAGGCAGGTCAACCATTTAGTTTAGTAGTCAACATTTTTTTTCTAGTTCTTACAGTCACTATATGACTTTGAAACTAAGTTCCCCATTATATAATTTCCAATGGTGCTAGCAAAGCTTTTCACCCTAATCTATTGACTTGTGTATATGGAAATTTCAGAATATTAAAGATGACTCAAGGTGAACATCAAAATGCAGACTCATATAAACTTTATGATCTTGTTTTTTAACAGCTTTGTGCCTCAGTTGCTCTACCCAAGTAGAAAAAAAACCCAAATGTATTTAGTTGTCAAGACATTAGCTAATTATTTACAAAACCACAGAGTCTATAAAATTAAATTTTCATTTCCTCAACTCTCAAAGAATTGCTAATTTGTCTTGAATTTTTTTTTTATCTCTAAACATCTCAAACTACTCTGTCCAAGCAAACATAAAATATAGTTTCATATGGATTGAAAATCTTAATATAGAATCCAGCAGAGTTATAAATACCACAACAGAAGTCATGGATCATGTTTTCCAATAAAGCAAAGCATTGGATGGCTAACCTTTTAAAGTAAGTTAATGCTGCAAATACTGCAGCAGGGCTTTTTTTTTTTTTTT
>WBNO01029441.1:90359-177309 GCA_013400575.1 Peucedramus taeniatus
TTGAATTACCTCCTCATCCGTACTTGGCAACCTTGCCAGCTCTATACCTCATGGTGTTAGAGCTCTGCTTTACATCCAGGAGGGAACTTTTTCCTCAGAGTGACATATTCCTGTTACCCCACTACTGCAAGGCAGCCCTGCACTGGTATCTGGCCAAACATTATCTTTCAATTTTCCAGTCTGGCAGTATCCATGTACCAAAGAGATCACTACTTTGATTCTTGCCAGGAATCAACATATTGTGCGTTTTTGCATTTATACAAACACATAGAGTCTAGCTTATTTAAATGAATAGGTTTTGGTAAGTTATAAGTAGATCGTAACAGGAGGGAAGAGAGGAAAGTTTCATATATTGATTATTGGAGTTATTACTACCAATGTCACTACAACGTATATGTGTATTTACAGAGGCTGCTGGCAAGATTGTCTCTTTTCTCTCAGACCACATCTTTACCTCCTTCTAACAAGAGTTTATTATCAGACACAGATTTATCAAAGCTGTGCTGATCAATTATGAGTGAAAACATGCATGTGAGAATAAGTGTACTCATGTGCAAACACATGAATACCTTTCTATTAGAATGTTTTTTCAGGGATATCTATCTATATCTTTCAGTGAGCTTCTACTACAGCATTTCATTTTCTCTGTGCTTAAATGAGAGGAATAAATTCTCTATAGCATGAGTGCTCACCTGTAGCACACAGTTAGGTTTCCCTCCTCCTGAGGAGGCAGGCTGCACTGAGATTTCTTACTGGCTCTCTGGAACGAGAGCTACACTGGCTGCTGAGAAACAACAGGCTTTGCTCAGCTTGTTACTTTCCAGGAGACTGGTACCTCTCTCTGCACTGGTATCACACACATCTCACTCAGGGAGAGTAGAAGCTGGAACTGTATCTCTGTGCAAACAGGGAGACAGCAGCTTTTTGCAGTTTCTGTCCTTCCTGCGTTGAATGCCTGTACAAGATTAGCAATAACACAACCTTGAATAAGATTTCGGCAACTCTGAGGAAGAAGCAATTTGCATCCCCGAATTGGTCCTTCACACTTAGGCTTGCAGTTGCCCAAGGTGCCTAATTTTATTGCATCAGCTGTAGCACACTAAGCAGAACCTGTAATCCCCAAATACCTACTATTTTGAATAAATTTAGGAATTAGGCTGGGGTAGATTTCTTTCAGGGATGCTAACTGAGCTGATAGGGATTTTCTGGGTGGTAACGGAGATCCTGTACACAAAGGCTAGGAGCTTCCTGTTCCTTTTATAGAGTGCCAAATGATAAGGATGTTAACTGAAAATGTACAAATAAACCAAGCTCCAACAGAAGTCCTGAGGGTGGTCAGTCCCCTTCATTTGAACACTCCTTTTGGTCTACTGCCAGTTTCTCATTTACTTTTTTCCTCTGCTTCTGTATCTCCATCTGAGATCCCCAAGGGCACTTCAGCAGAATTCCTGAAGCTTCTCAGATCTTTTTCCAGCCATGCAGGGCTGCACACAGGACTCCCTGGCAAAAATGGAACCAGCCATATGTAGCAAGCTTGGCTGCTTTTTTCCTGATAACAACAACTGTCAGACTGCAATCTACAGGTATGTGCAATGGTTGGTTGGGAGTAAAAATGGTTACTGAAACTTTAAAAATTCTAGGAAAAAGTTCAATCAACACATACTTTATATTTTTATTACAACAGCATATATGATTTAATTTTGCCTGCAAATTCCTCTTGTAGCAAACAGTATCAATTAAACAACCAGAAACCAGACATAAGAGAAATGTGAACTCTCTGTTCCTGAAGGAATTCCTGACATGCTGTGGTATTTAATTCTGGCCCACCTTTAGTGGACTACAATGACTTACAGCACTTTGCATCTGTATCACAGACAATAAAGCCATGCAGTGTTCACAAATTCCGTTTTTGTTTTTTGGCTAGTACCTCTGCCTCAATATTCAGAAGCAAGAAAATTCTAGGGCATACTGAGTCCAGATGAAAATGAAATCAAGTTACCACCTATAGAGAAAAATCTACCTGAAAAATTCATATTGATTTTTACCAAGACAATACTTCTACAGAAAGTTTTAATGCAATTATTTGTACTTGGAAACTGTACTTTTACAGGGAAAAAAAAAAAAAAATTTTCTTCTAGGTTTCCAATGAGTCAGAATACATCCCAGATGTTAAGGATTTGAGTTAGAAAACTCTTCATATCAAAAAAGTATTTCTGCATATTTTATATATAAAACACACTCTTGTAACAAAACTACTTTGACAGATGCTTGGAATTGAATTTCATAGAAAAACCTATTTGAATAGAAATATTAAGGTTCTTTTCTCCCATTTGTTAATGAATCAGAGTCCTAAATGCCAGGCAGAAAGTAAATTGTGGGCAAGGGCCAAAATAACGGAAAGAAAATGGATAGTCAGTCATTGCTAATGGATACTGCATTAACTTCTTTACTATATCAGTGCAGGAACAATGGATAGTCCCTCTGCACCACCAAAATGCTTCCCAGTAGCATCTTTTGGAAAACCCACTGGTCCTGATCAGAAAAATATACTTTGCAAATATCTGTGTAATTGCCAACATGAAAAAAAAATGTCTATGCTATTGATTTTGACTTCCATAATGGAATATCAGTTACAAATCTGAGATTACAGAATCAGAGTATATATAAAAAGAAAATTAGTGGGAAATGAGAAAGAATTAAAAGCCTCATCCTTCTGAGAAATTATTTTTTACAATTTTTCTATACTTCATAGTCATATTAATTTAAAATATTAAATATCCAAATTAACTTGGTAATTCATAATATTAACCCTGAAATTTGGAGAAATTACAAAAAAAATTACTTTGGAAAGAAATCAACTTTTGGTGTGTTCCTTTTTATTTAAATTAATCTTATTTTAGTAATCTTTTAACAGGTGAACTCAAAACATCTCAAGAAGGAATAGATTTCAAGCTAAGAGTTTCAAATTGATTCTGCAGAAACTGATATCCTTAACACTTTAAGCCTACATGGGAGCCATTTGCCTCACACTACTACAGCACTAGTAAGAAAATATATTGCAGTTAAAGGAGAAAGTTCTTTCAAGTTTCTGAAGTTTTAACATATGAACAAAAGAAAAAAAGAATTACGTGCTTTTTTTTTTTCCATAACAAGATTTTTTACCTTTTAGTTATAAATGAATTTCAGTTTACCTTAGACATTTTCATGACACAGCTTTATGTGAATTTCTATGATACTTCATATGGAGAAGGCTGAAAGGTTGAAAGATACATGTGGTCTTATCACAGTGTAATAGAGAGTTTTGTTCCAGCCAACTTAATCTGTACAAGATACTTACAAAATAACTAAAGATTAAAAAAAAAAAAAAAAAAAAAAAAAAAAAAAANAGAGTAGAAGTCCCTGAGTTATGGGAAGAGAGTGATGAAACGTATTATTTAAACAAAATGACAGGAACAAGAGAAATATTTAAAGTGTAGAAGGGCACCAAGCAATTTTGGAAATTGTAACAGAGTAAGTGAAACATTATTCTCACAGGTTGTGTCAACATCTTCAAATGAATTATTCACAGCAATGAAGAACAAGTGTCTCAAAAATAATGAAGAGGCTGACAGCAGGGGCAAAACCCCCAACAGTGCAGCTCCAAGAAATGGAGGACTTTCTTTAGTGTTATAAGGAGGGTACTCAATTATATGTGAGCAGAGGGAGGATTATTTCCTGGTGTCCTGGCTTCAGCTGGGGGTTACACTATGACATCTGGCACCATGAACTATTAGTTTTTAGGATACATTTGAAGCTCTAGAGAAAGTTCTTAAAATGTCAAAATGGCAAACAGCCTAAACTGGCAATTGACAAGTACTATAAGAAAGAAACTCTTATTAGCAAAGAGGTGCACTAGAGGGTCCGATGAGTTTTAGCTGTCTAAAGTCTTTTCAAATGTAGAAAACTGTATAGTTTTAAAATTTATTCTGAGAGATACATTTGTCACCTAAATGTTTTGCAATGGAAGAATCCAGTACTAGAGAAAACAAAGACTTGTTCTCTGCTATTATAGACTCTGAGAACATATTTACTTGCCAGACCAAGAGTTATTTGTATCAGGAACAACTGTAAGGAAAAAGGCTTACTTCACAACATTCACACCTGAAATTTAATAAAGATGTGATCACAGGTTTTAAAGTTTTCATCTTCTGAAGGTCTCTTACCTACAATAAAAAAGGTTTACAACAACTTTTGAGAGGAATCACATTTTTGTGCCCCTTTGTGCTTATAGGAGCTTGTCAGTTTTCATTTTCGATGAAAAATACTTTAAAAAGCCTTTAGGGCTTTTTTTAGTCAATTATTGTTTGCTTGCATTCATGCAAAAAGTACTAATAACAGTAATTTGAATAATTGTTCACACCAATGAACACTTAGACTACATCCAGCATAAAAAAATTACGTTGCTTTGAAATCTACAGATGCAGATTTCATCTGCGCTATAGGATAGCCAGGTTGAAACATGAAGATCTACTGAAAAAAGAGCTGAACAATGATGACAATGAGAGCTGAACCATTTAGTAGGGAGCTAAACCATTTGGAGTAGGGACTATCATTTTGGACTATATCCACTGGTGAAGATCAGTGCTTACTAATTTATTAATCCCACACTTCCTCAAATTTTTAATTCTCCATCTGTTCTTTTCTCTCAACTGGAGCTGAAATTGCTGTGAAAATCTCAGGAGTGCAATCAGAAAAGATATATAATTTTATTTGACTGGTGGAAGTGAGGAGTTATTGAAAACCTGTCTCTGTCACAGTTTAATAACGAGGAGAGAGTGAGAGGTGAAGATGTCAGCTCGGAAAGGCAGAGATACTTTTCATCTTACTCAGGTGAAGTGAAGGAGTGTGAATGGAAGTGTCACAGCACTGTGGGTGGGGTGCCACCAATCTCCCGCTGTTAAGGCCACACTTCAGCTGACCAGTCAGCAGGAGATTCCGGAGAGCTCTGCTTTTGCATCAGCTCAGTCAAATAACAGCTCTCATGCATCAGTCACACACATAAACAGCAGTGATCCTGGGAAATGCAGCTCACTTGTCTCCTGGGAATATGAGAAATCCAGATTACATGGATAGGACCTACTTCAGAGATATGATTCAGGATCTGGAAACAAGCTGGTGGAACAATCCAATAAAATCAGGTGTTCTTACCTTGAGTTATACTTCAATTAGTCTGTCGAGACAAAGGTTTAGACCACAGACTAATTTTAATTACTAGGTTTTTAGGGTTCATATTTTGAGAGGAGTTATTTTAATGACCTTTGCAAATTCAATGAAGTAAGTAAAGGATAATCAATAAAAGTAACTAAAAGGCAATTCTGAAACTCCAATCATATCAGCACTATTTCATACAGCTTATCTTTAAACCTAAAGCAAAGCAATACTGAAGACAGTTAACTAGTAAAATATACTCTCATCAATAAAACTACTGCATTAATGAAAACTTTATAAAATATGGTCTGTGTTGTAAATGACTTTGGAATACAGCTATTACTGAGTGGAGCAAGTCAATACAAAGTTTACTGACTTCATACTGGTTTCAAAAAAGAAAACGGTTTATTTATAGGAATTATCTCTACCTGCTGATAATACCCTTGTTTCTAAACACTAGCACAGCTATATTTGGAAACTAAGTGGGAAATATACTGGGTGTTCAGGTAAAGCCTCTTTTGTGCTTTATATGTGAAACTTGATGAAAGTAGAATAATGCAGTAATAAATAATTTTAAGCAAAATATAGTCATCCTTGAAAAATGTTATAAATAATAGTTTTCCTTTATTAGCATGCCCACAGACAAAATGCTCAGCATCTGATAAGTTTTTCTACCCCTTCACTCCTACTTTCCTTCCCCTCAGTACCAGAAATGTGTCATCACAGCATATAATTGCATTTTTAACTGTGGTTCTTCATAGAAAAACAACAGATATCACCAACAAAAAAAATTTATTCTAGTGTTGACACTGCATTTCTCTTCAGTATATTTAAAACAAAAATTATGAACCTATCTTTATATTAGAGTCTGTGTACTTAGGACTTTAGATTTATGACCAAAATCTTTAAAAGATTTTCTTCACTGCAGAAAGAGTTTTTTTGTTTTTTTTTTCATTTGTGACAAGTTTTCTTGTTAGTTTTGTTAAAAACTTTGATCTTAGACATCCTTAACACATTTTCTTCACAATCTAAAAATTGATTCATTCTACTGAAAGTGGCATGCTTCTTTTATGCCAGCATATAAACAGACTGCTGTCCCTAATTGGAAATATCCTTTAAAAAGGAAGCTCGAGATACAAAATCCCTGCAGGGATCAGTTACAAGAACAAGCCATTCCCAAACAGAATAAAAATAAAAACTGAAAGACCCTGCTGCAAATAATAGTGGCTGAGAACAGTAGAATAGTCACAAAATGTCCAATGACTTTACACTTGTAATCCTCTCTGTTAAAGCAACTATTTCAACAATAATTTCTATTTATTTGTGAAACAAAGAAAGAGAATGTAGTTGGTTCACTACCAACACTGTAGGGTGTTAAACTGTGTGCAGATTAGTTATGTCCATATTTTTTAAATGGCAAAAGTGAAAAAAGTGGTAGTCTATTACTTTTAAGATACCAGTTGACATTGTCATATAGTAGCCTAACCTGGGGCAGATGATGAGTAGCCTGACTAGATGACATTTATTTCCAGAGAATTACTAGGAGATGAAATGTGATATAAACTTGATGTGAACGCTGGCTGACTTCTAGCTAAGGACTGATAATATCAGTCCTTAGCTGATTATATGTGAGTTCAAATGCAATCCATGTGATTTGGATCTGCAACATATCCTTACGTATGGTCAACACCTTTACTGGATTTTTTGAAAGGAAAGTTGGAAACCAATGATCCCTCACATCAGGAGTGGCTCTCTTTCCTGTGACTCTGCTGCACATAACAGCCAGTTTCACTGATTACAAAAGGTAAAATACTTACTGTAAATTGCTACTTATTGCTGATGCAATCATTAGACGATTTTAGGTCTGTGACTCCTCTCAGGAAGGTTTCAGAAAGACAAGAAGAGCCCTTCAGGATATGAAATAGATTAGGGAACAGCTCACAGCCTGAACTGGAGGGTCTATTTCACTGCATCTCACCATCTCATGTGAACATACTGCATGATTTTTATAGCTTTGGACATTCATCAACAAGTGTCTCCCATTTTGTCCTGCAGTCCTCTCCACTCAACAAACCATGCAGGGTGTGGGAAAGCCAGGTCTGAACATCAGCTAAAAGCTGTCTGCATTTTCCTCAGGGCTGACTCCTCTCCCCACGCCTAGTCTGCTATTGTGAGCCAAGGCTGGATACTGGGTTTTAGAAGCCCACAACACCTCAGAATAAGACAAAGCCATGTATCCAACAGATACTCAATTACCTTTCAAATGGATGTGGCATGTGCACTGATTTTATCATGCTGCACAGAGCAAATGGCAATTTTCCATCTGTTAATGATGTTGATAAAGCAGCAATCAGCTTTGCATCCAGACCCAGCTCTACATTGTGCCTACCAAAATGCAACAAAAATTTAAGAAAAGAGATGTCTGTTTAATCAGGTGCAGGAATTCTGGCCATTTACGAAGTGTCCAGCCAGTCTCACACACACACATCCTGAACTGGGTCATATTGACTTGGGCATATATAAGTCTATAATATCAGAACACAAACAGCATAACAGAGGTGCCTCTTTGGGTGTCACTGGCATCTTACAATACAAAAGTTGTCAAAAGCACAGGAGGTGTAGAATTATTGGATTCCATGACAGAATTTAATGAAAAATCTGAAATATCAATAGACCTATGTTTTATCAGTCTTCGATGGGTTTTTCAGGAAGAGAAGAAATATAAAAAAAGATTGAGAGACAGGTTTGAGAGTGAAAGCAAGCCAAGGGAAAAGTTGTTCTAGTCCTAATGAAACAGGAATTATTTGGTTAATAAATATATTCAAGGCACTCAGTTCTGTACATGGTACTTAGATCAATATTCAAAACTGGGCTAAAGGCTTTTCATTTGTGTAAGCAAAATGAATTTATGAGGAGAATACTGCTGGGGATAAGAGCCAGAAAGAGTTCAATTTTGATGTGTTGTACAAGATTTCTCTACCTTTCTCCCTTCAAGCTGATTTCACCTCAGAAGGTACCCAGGGGTTTTCCCTACAGATTTTAGCCAATAATAATCTTAAGCAGGCTGAGATCTGACCACAAGGTATGGGCTAGCTTTAACTTTCCCCTACTTTCACATATAGGCAACATAAGCACCATAGTGGGGACTTACCAGGCACTGCTCCCACAGGCAGTGTGGAGGTGGGCATCCCCCTGCACAGAGGGCTATTATGAAGTGGAGGGCATTTGAGAAGATAAGGAGGGAAGACGCTTCTGCATCAATCCATCTTCAAATCTAGATCTGTATATTGAGGAGAGGAGAAGTCAAGGAGGAAAGGATAGCCAAGGAAACTTGAAGATACATCTAAAATGCCCCAGGCAGCAAGAGATTAATTCATGGCCTGTGGAGAGCAGAGTTGGGGAAGTGTCTCAGTTTAAGGAGACCCAATGCCTGTGGTGCTCTTTCAGCATAGTGCCTCCTTAGGAGGCTGTAGAGCCTGAAGCAATAAGGAACAACAGACCTCCAGCAGACCCAGAACATATTTTTTTTGCAAAAAGTGGAAATGGATAGCAGCCAAGTTATATACCCTAAGTCTCAATGCAGGTCCCAATAGAGTAAATCTAATTGTAAAATAATAACTGTATAAGGAAATTTTAACAACAGCTCAGGTATCAAAAATGCTGTACTTGATACATCTAAGGTTGTCCTTGCAAAAAATGCACTACAGAGGTTTTGTATACACAACGATTTTTCCACACTTCAGGAATTTCTTCACTTTTTGTCTTTAAAACACAAACAAAAACAGAAATAGAGACATAAAATTTTAATTTTAAACCCCCTTCAAATTCAAAATCAATTTCAAAACTCAAGCTCTTTATGCTATATTTTCAAAGTGGAAAATGTGCTCATGCAAAAAGGTAGCAAAAAAGTTTATGCAGCAGTCAGGTCCCAATAAGGTCCCAAGGAGACTTTAACTTAAATTTTTTCCTAAAGCTGTATTAGTCTTCTCAATAGAGCTTTATTTCATCCTAAATGAATGCTTCCATTAATTCACTACCCAAATGTTAAATGTTAACAAAAATGAAGTTTCTCTACAAAAATACCAAAGAGTACCAAAACAGTAGTGGTTTTTAAAAGAATAAATTTTACCTCTATAAACTGCCTTCATCTTATACACTATTTAAGCAACTTATGTATGTCTGTGAAGCATATAAAGTTTCTAAGATAAAAGCGTCCAGATAAGAGTATAACATCTGTATTAGGGCTATTACATACATGGGATGATAAAAGCACTGTTTTTTCATTTATTATAATTTCCAAAGATATTCAAATTACATATAATTATCACCTCATCAAAGATTAAATAAATTTTTAAAAAATTAAAATCACCAAGCCTGCTCATGTTTCAAATATTTTATCATACACTAATGAAAGGTAATTGGAAATTTATAAATAAAATGTGAAAACCAGAACTGTGATAGCTAAAATTAATTATAAGTTTCAATTATAATTATAATGAATTATAATTTTAAATTTATTTAAGTTACAACATGAATGCATCCACAAGTTCTGAATTTTGTTTCTTGAAAATGTAGTTATAGTTTCCTTTAAGTGAGAAGGCTGGCATATCCAGCCAGGCTTGCTTGGAATATCATAGCTTCATTTGACTAAACTTGAGTTTTTCTGTGGAATTTTCTTTATTTACATAAAAATATAGGCAAAACTGGGCAATGAAAATCTTAGAAACACTAGGAGCAGCTGTGGCTGACGGTGCTGTTATATTGGGCTTTCTGACAGCAAACTGGGTTGTAGTGAGAGACCATTCCTTCGTTCCCTGTTTCTACAGTAGCTCCCTGCAGTCATGGCCCACCCTGTGACTGTCTCTGCAATAACTCCAGGCACAGTTGTGCCTTCAATGTACAACTGACCTAATGTTTCCAGCCAAAGGAAAAAAGCTTTTTGAATCTTCACAGTGCTTCTCTAACATGTGGAAAGTGGTAAAATCTGTCATCTTTGCTTTTGTCTCAAATAAAGAGAAGGCATAGTTACACATTTCAGAGTTCAGCTTTCAGATGTGGAATGACAAGTCTTCTGAGCTGTGATTAAAACTGATTAATCAGTTTAACCTCCTGAGAAACAAATATTTCACCTCTTGCTGCCCACATCCTCCCTCCCCCTTATCCCCTGGAGATTCCCATGCCTCTACAGAAGCAACAGAACATTAAGAAAACTCAGTTTTCTACAAACTTATAAAATGCTTATGTTCTGGCTTCTTTTTCTGTGATTATAATTATTAACCATGACTGCATTTAAGTCTTGCTCAAATCAGAAATAGGAAGTGCACATTTTATTCTAACAGCTCTCTTCTTATTATTTTTCATCTAGTTATTAGCAGTAACTGCTAAATAAGTTCTTTTAGTATTTATTATTAAATGTCAAATTTTACTTTGCAAACACAAATTCATCCTATAATACACCAGCTCATTTAAAACATCACTTAACTTTAATTTCCACAATCAAAATAACCAGTCCTTACTCATGACACAACGACATTTTTCATTAAAAGAAAAAACCAATTTGTTCTCATATGGAAAAATTATGTTTTCTATATACCACCAATAAGTATGCAAGCAATACAGTGTTTCCAATTTAAGATGTGCCTGATGGGAAAACCCCACCAAAATGTTTCAAATATTTTCTGGTTTTTACCACTATCTGTTGAACTGATTGCCTGCTTTTAGAGGAATTTAGGAATCAGGCTGACAAAACCTCTGGTTAGCTTCCTGTGAAGTCTGATAAGAAGTATATCTCAGTATTTTATTGCTGAAATTGAAATAACATGGGTTGACATGGTGACTCTAAAAACAAAGCAGCAATACAAAACTAAATTAAAAATAATTAATTCCTAAACTGAGGTTAAATCACCTTCAAGGGAAGGTGAGAAGCCTTTATTTTAACATTAACATTAGTTGCTCTGAATTGCATTGTAAATTTCAGGGTAGTGGCAAGACAAGCTCTAGGATATTGAAAAAAAAATTAGGACATGCAATCTTATGAGTCAATTTATTTTCTGATTTGTATCACCGTAAATTT
This sequence comes from Peucedramus taeniatus, assembly GCA_013400575.1. Lineage (NCBI taxonomy): Eukaryota > Metazoa > Chordata > Aves > Passeriformes > Fringillidae > Peucedramus > Peucedramus taeniatus. The sequence continues at coordinate 101,620 of WBNO01029441.1, forward strand.
AGAGCAATCTTATTCGGAAGTCAGAAGTCACTCCAAGCTTAAGTTGATGTGACCTTACGTAAAATCTAGTCCCAATAATCTTTCCTTTCCTTGATTTGTCCTGTAAAAAGCATCAAAGACTAGAGGAAATCAAAATTATTCAGTTTATTTTATTTCCACAGGGCTCCGCAAATATGTCATTTACAAAAGAAAAATGAGCTGCCATTAATTTTCTGCCCTGCTTAGCACTGCATTTGGAAATGGGTGCTGGGAGCTGAAGAATAGTCATTCTCCTATGATCAGCCCTTGAAATCCCAAGATGAGCATGAATAATCACAGCTAAGGACATATGAGTAAACATACAGCTGTTGATATATCCTCTAATATGTGACTATGGAAGATGTAGTAAAAGACTGTAATCCATTTCAGCATCACCTGGTTTGATGTTCATGTTGGTAGGACACCTGCTTGTATCTCCCTTACAAATATTGCAACCTGAACTAGCTCTGATTTAATTTGAATTTTCAAAACATTGTTCCCTCTAGTCTAAGTTAATTTTCATCAGTGTCAATCCTTGTTTGCATCATGAAGCAAAAACTATATTTTACAATTGCCGTTACAAACCAATAATTAGTTTTGTTTCATAATCAGAATTATTAGTTAGTAATTTACTAAGGTACAACTTCTGCCTACAGATCCACCCCTCTAACCACACCCTAGACCATATCCTGCCAGACATTATGCTAAAATTTGCTTTCCAGACTAGGAGTCATACTCCTAATTCCTATGTATTTGATTGTGCAGTTTTCATTTAAGTAATTTGGAAGGAAGGACATTCATATAAAACCTACTACCTTCTGCATATACTCTTTTCTTCCTTTCTCCTTCTCTCACACAGTTATATTAAATGTCCTGGGAAGACAAAATTTTAAAGCGTCATTTGGAGGTGAATATATTTTTGTCATATACCTATGCAAACATTTTTTAAAACATATATTTTGAAACAATGCAGCATTTCTCTTCTAATTTCACTAAGTCATCCAATCACCGTGGAGTAACATACAACAAGCACATGACTGCTGAATATAGACAACAAGCAGGAATAAGGACTTGGACTGTGCACCTTCCTCTCATTTCTAAAACTATCCACTCCCAGCTCTGGTGATAAAAAACTGATTGGCATTAACATTTCCCTTTTCTGTCTGCAAAGAGAGCTTTGCAGTGTATGCTGGATATTTCTGTGGATATACAAACCCTGTCATAGTGTAGCATTCATAACAAAAACTTTGATAGCTATTTCTACAGGTTGGCAGAGCAAACAAGATTAGTTATAGCTACTGTAATTGGGGTTTGTAAAGAAACTTGGTGGAGTGTTGTTCAAATAAAGAAAGGTCCTATGGTTATTTGCACTGGCTTATTCCAGAAAAAAAGCAATTTTTTTTCCTTTTAGTTATGAATTCTCCTTGGAAACACAAAAGAAAAAAATGGTGGTTTTTTTCCTTATTTTCATAAGGGTCATGTACAAAATTGAGAATGACAGCCCAGACTTTTATATAATTTCCTTTCATTAAATGCAAAAGCTGCACACAAAGAGTCTGCCACACAGAAAATACTAATTTCATTTTCCAAACCCTAGGCAATAGAGCTCCTGGTCACAAAAAGGGCTATTACAACATACTTAAAAGTTGTACTGATATATATTAATGGCCATTAAATTACCAAAGAAGTTTCCTGGCATGACATAAACAACTCTTGTCTCTTCTGGAAATGGCACTGGAGTCTTCAGTATAAACACAGATCCTGGAAGCAAGAGGCTTTCACTTTCTAGTGCAAATATGGGTTCTGTGTTTCAAAGACATCCAAAATCACCCTTTTGGATGACTCTGAAGTATTTCACTATGATGCAGAGATTCCTGCCTCCTAACCCTTATTTATCAGACTCACAAATGATATCTAAGAATTCACACTTGTAGGTTAGATGTGTAAATATTTTCTTTGGAAGGATTCAGGAGGAGACCAGCCGTAGGATCTGCAGGCAGCACTCCTCCACTGCTGCTGCCTTGCTGCTTTTCCTGCCCTCCTTTTCCCCAGAGCCTCCTAAGGGATTGGGAAGTTTATGAGCACCCTGGAAGCATTGCAATATCTGATGATAGCAGATGAAACCTGGATCTGTGATATTGTGGGATCTGTCTGGTGACTCTAGAAGCAGATAATCTGTTATCTCCGATGCATTGATCTCAGTTTTAACAGGTTTTCATGGTTGGCACAGTCAGAATAAATTCTGAGTTTGGGCAGAGCTCAGCTGCTTTTAAAATGCCTAAATAGCAGCCAGATTTTGCTTCCACACAAATTGTATCCACACTGCTAGTTTTGCTTCAATGCTTAGATTATGTGGTTCACATGCAAATGCTGCAAAGCTCCTGTAAGAAGTAATGTTCATTTTCTGAGTTGTCCTTCCTAATAGCACAAAAGAGGGGGAAGCATATGAAAGAAGAGAGAGCTTCTTTCTCTGCTTATCTGGAGCACTGTGTAGGAAAACAGAAGGATTCTGAAGTCTGGAAGTGGGTGTGCTACAACATGACCCTGGCAGACTGCGCAGCAGATTGCAAGAGCACCGCCAGTCAGAGCTGGCTGCTCCTCTCCAGCTCTTGAAAGATTACCTTGACAAGATTATTTTGTTGTCTTTCAAAACAAATTGAAAAATTAAAGCAGAACTAGAAGCAATGTGGAGAGGGCACAGTGGATGATGAAGCTAGGGGTGGAAAAAGGGAATGAGAACAGTAGAGGTGAGAAAGGCTTTAACAGTTCAAAGGAATTATTCTTGTCACCTTTCCTCAAGCTGCTCTTTGCAGTGAGGTTGTCAAGCATCAAGGCTATATATCAACATGCACAAGTCACCTCAGTTTTTGACACTTCCTATTTTTGCAGAGCTTTTGATAGTGGAACACTAATAACAGACCTTTTAATTTGGAGTTCAGCACATAATTCTGATTTCCAGCTCTTTAAAGATCAAAAGTCTGAGTTGTTTGAAGAATTCTTTCATTAAGGATTCTTTCCTCATTTGTACATATAAAAGTATATTTACAATTATACACTGTATTTTCTGTGTAGTGCTAGTCTCAGTATATATTCCATCCTTGCTAGACAAAAGACAGTCATACATTGTGATTTTAATTTACTGTAAACTTAATAACAAACTTAATTGATGGCAAATCAATATATAAATAAATAAGTAGTGAAGGTCAAGGATCAAAAAGCCTGAGAGAAACCAATGCTCAGAATACTGATTTCTGACAAAGAGTTTTAGCATTCAAATATTTCTCAGTCTGACATTTGGCTGAAAGTTGAGTGTTGATCATACTGAAAAGATTTCACAAGCCCTTGCTGGGACAGGCAATTCTAATCAAAAAGAGAATGAAAACCTCTAATAGCAATTTAATCTTTTCAGTAAATGAAGGATGAATGATTCTTGTACAAGCTTTTAATTATTTCTAAATTATCAGCAGTCTTTTGACAACAAAGGTAATGGATTATAATGATTGGTCTAAATGCAAAGGAAAAAATCTTTACCATATGAAGGAAATATGTATTATTGCATGCCTGTATGGACCATGCAGAATGAAGATGTTAGAAATGACAGAGCAAATTAGCCAGTTTGATAAAACATGTGACAGCTCCCTGGATTTACTGACTACTTTACATAATTACAGTAGCTCTTCAACAATATCACTCTCAATAGATCATTTTAGTAATTTTCCCAAGACACATTATTTCTTGCTGCTTTTCCAATTCATTTATCTCATTCCTATTCAAGTTTACTCCTTTTTTTTCCCTTACCCTTGATTGTTACCTGCTGTTTGATGTAAGCCAGTCCTATAAATTCATGGCAGTCATTTCAGGATAACAGAAATCACAGAATCAACTAGGTTGGAAAAGACCTTTGAAATCATCCAAGTCCAACCTGTGACCAAACACCATCTTGTCAACTAGACCATGGCACTCAGTGCTATGTCCAGTCTTTCCTGAAACACCTCCACCAACTCCCTGGGCAGTCCATTCCAATGCCCAATCACCCTTTCTGTGAAGAGCTTCTTCTTATGTCCACTCTAAACCTTCCCTGGCATGGCTAAAGACTGACCTCTTTTCCTAAATGTGAACCTCCACTTATGTAATTATGATACACAAAGCAGCAGACCTGCTGCTGATGCACTCTTGTTTCCCGAGGAAATAAAACTCTATGCCAAAACTGCATGATAAACCTACACACTTTAGTGTATGAGCACAAACTCAAGCAGATGATTCAGAAACTCTGAGTCACTCTGTAATTGCTAGACCTCACAGAGCACACAGAAAGCATGTGGACCTGAATTCTTCATCCAACCAAACCAGAAAACTCTGCTGCCTTATCTGGGTGCTCAGACTACTCTGGACTCATCTTCTGCCTCTAGGGTATACAGAGGGCTGGCTGCTGCATTTTGTGTAGCAGGAGAATACACCATGGTAACAATGAACCTCCCTATGAATTCCCAGGAAACCTCAAGAGAATTCCTGGGACTCCTTTGTCAGTATACCTACTTCCAACCTTGTGACAGTCATTTAATACCCTAGAATCACAATCCAGCATGATTTCCTTTCAGATTATAATTACCTTGCAACTGGCTTTGTTTCTGTCTACCTCAAACAAAAGGCAACTTTTATAAAAGGAGTCATTGTTCACAGCAACACTTTGTTATGAAAAGTTTATGGGCTCCTTCTGCTTGCCTGTCACAGTGTACAAAACAAAAAGAGAAGCTGTGGCAGAGCTCCACTGCTTGGACGGTGTTATATACTTGGTACAAGCAAATACTGAAATTTTTTACACACAAAAGCAGTATTACCTCAAAAATAATCTCTGTACCACTTGTCTAGATTAATCATCCATTCCATTTTCATTCAAATGCCACCTTTTTCAAATTCACAAGCTATTGGCTTAACTTATTTTTCCTAGTATGCAGTTATCTATAGGCTGGGAACTTCATAAAGTAAAATAATTGAATAGTCTAATTTGGAACAGACAAGCTAGCCCTACCATTCCATATATTAAATGACAGAAAGCCTGATGGCAGACAAAGACAAAAGGAAGTGTAAATAGAAATGAGTTTCCAAGAACCCTCTCAGTATTCTTCTTACACATTATCTTGGATATGATCTGGATTGTTTGGTGCCATAAGCAATGTCACCATCTTTCCTGCCAGAAATCCCAGCGCTCAGGCACCCTGCCAGTTAACAACTTGTTATATGAATTGCTGCTTAAAAATTATCTTTATTAAAGAAACAAGAACAGTATAACAAGCTGAGAACCCACATTAAGAATGATACAGTACAGAAGACACTTGTACTTCTCATCCCTGCATCCACATGGATTCAGAAATGATAACCAGTGTGTGCTGCATTGTACAGTGGCTGCTATGACTGTTCTTTGTAATGCCTCAATAAACACATGTGAGTAGGGCACAAAATAGCAAAAGTTGCACCAAGTACCATTTTATCTCTGAAGCAACTGTGGAGGGAATGGCATAAGGGGTTATAACTTAGAAAATCATGCAATGACCTGAAAATTATGAGTTCCAAAATATTTTCCTGAACTCAAAGAGTTTAGCTTCTACATTAAAAATATGTGCGAAAACTGCGTAAAAATATGTGTCTGTTAGACATATAAACTGCTTATAACAGGCAATTTTGATATTCTAACATGCCTATTAGAATCTGTTTTGCTTATTTTGCTGTGAAATTGTGATTTTTTTCCCCTTTAAACTACAAATCATACTGCCATATTTCATTCCTTTCTGCCATTTTTTCTCTTGCTAGCTTAAATAAATGATAAATACAATTATGACATGAATTTTGGTTGAATATTTCAAAACTATTTCCAAAGAATTATTCACTTCCTGGCAATATTTCTTTTTGGCTCAAGCAGCTATTCAGCTTCACTAACTCTCCTATCTTCAGACTAATCAGACCTTACTCACCTTTCTTCCATCAACAGTTAGAAAAATAATGGTGGCTTGATCAATAGGCACAACACCAAAATCTGGTAAAATATTATCACTATCCATGAAAGGCTCTGAGGGGCTTCCTTACCTGTGCAGATTTAAAGTACTTAAAAAAAACCTGAGATTCATTAAAAAGAAAATATTTATATGTTAACATAATATGACTGTAACATATCTCACTATCCATATAATCATTATTGTCTTCTCAAAAACTAATTTAGCATTTTTTTTAAATAGCAGAGGGTTGGTCAGAAAAATAAAGGCCTCATTCTTGCAGGTATCTCAGTAAATAAGTCAAAGAAGTTGATTAAAAAATTAATTACTTTTAAAAAAGAGAATTGCTTTGAAATGGGCTTTCATTGTGGATCAAGGATTTGCTAAGATGATCTAATGCAGGTGCACTTTGACTTTCAGCTATTCTTACAATGCTGTTTATTATTATAATTATTATAACCAGTTCTAAGTATTATAACCAGTTCTGATCCCATAGCATGAGCTGTAAACTTCAGCTTTACAAGAAAATTAAATGTGGGAAAAATAAACAGGAAATGGTAAGACAAAGACATCCATCTGCAGAAGGAAATTGCCTCTGAGAATATATTTGCTTAGAAATAAATAAAGGGATATCACAGAACCTGACACTTAAGGTAACTTGCATTGCAAACTAGTTAAAAAGGAAAGCAGACCCTGGGTGCTTTGGTTTATATTCAAACCTTTCCTTGGAGACTTCAGTGGATCTATGATTTAATGTTAATACAATTTTACTCAGGCATCACCCATTCTACCTTTAGAGTGAGTTTTGTATCAGTTAAGTTTGTATCACTTAACAAGTGGTCACCCACTACCAAATTAAGATACAGCTGCTGCCCAGAAGGGCAGACAGTCATGATTTAGTGTGACGTTAGAAGCATACTCACATAGTGAAAAGGGGATTGAGTAAACAGAAAAGAGGGACAAGTGTCAATACAATAAAGTGACAGAAGGTTTTCTGAGGGGTTGGGTCCTAGATTTTCCTACAGAAAATAAGAACTGAAAGGCTGGAGGCAGGAAAAGGGTTCAGAAAAGTGTGTATCTGAAAACTGCATAAAAAAAACCCAGGGTCATTCAAGGAAAAGAAGACAGTCAAGTCGATATACTTTAGTTTCAAACATTCTTGTACATTGTTTTATAATTTCTTGATTTTTCAATTAGATTTTCCTTATATCTGCTGACTTTATACCACATCTTACTCCTTTGATATCAAACTTGAGACAACATCTCATGACATATTTAATCTCACAGTGTAGCTGTGATGTGTCTCAACATCATTTACTCCTGGGCCCACTCTTTCAGCCTCTGCCTCTAAGAATAAACAAGTCTGGGAACTGCCCAATGGCTCCAGAGTGGTTACCTGGTGATTTACCTTTGGAACACCATGACACACTGAAAAATAAAAAAAGGCTCTGGACAACATACTCCTCTCTACACCACTGATCTTATATAATCACCCAAAAATATAAATCTGTACAATTAGAGTTCGCCTTTCTTAATGGATGGATTGTCCAAGACAGCAAAGGACTCTCCATTTGTCAGGCCTCATTTCAGTCTCTGTTGTGCATGTTTTCTCATTTTGCATTCATAGGTTCATTCTAAAATTTAAAACTGTTTACCAAATGTTCCTCAGAAAGTACTGCTGGCCTTAACCTCTTGTATTTTACCACCTAGTGGTTTTTACTGAGGTAGGCAATATTTTGCTCAATACTGCAAGCATTGCAAAGATCAGAATAAAAAAAAAAACAAACAACAAAAACCACCTTTAAAAATATCAAATATAAACTTTGCTGAAATCATGTTAATGCATACTGTTAATGATTAAACTTACGTAGGAGTTATAGTCTCATTAAGCTGCTGTCCATTAACATTTTACTTTTAGTCCTTCTAGCACTTCATTTCTTATTAGAATGGTAACATTTCTGGAAGATCTAACTGCTATTACTGTATCTTAACATGTTTGTCTTACATTTATCATGGGCTTAGAACTTTCTTCACTTATTACCCTGCAGTTTAAGTTGCTGTTTTACATTCTCAGTTGCAACCTCAACTAATTTTATGTGTGAGTGTGTGTCTGGAAAGTTGCTGCTTTCAAACTTTAGTGGCTCACTCAAAAGTTAACCACCTCTGTCTTGAATTAGAACACCACAACCTATGTAAACAAAACTCAGTCAAACTTCAACTCACCAAGGCAAGAATTACAGTCTCATTCATAAACATATTTGGCCATGCCTTGGTGTGGCAGCCTTCAGATGTGGCTGCATATTGTTGATTTTCTGGACTCTGAAGAGGGAATGTGGAACGGAGGCACTTGAAAGAACAAGCCTTCACAGTCAGAACTGAAACAAATCCATAGCAGACCAGCATAAAAATGCTTCTGAGATCCTGTCAAATGCTGATTGGCATCCTGTGGTGCCTATAAAGAAATTGGTTAAGTCTCACTGCAGTTCCCAGAGCTGTAAGAGAAGTAAATTCTTTTTTTCCATCAGCTTGATCTATCAGACTTATGAGGAAACCTGATGATCGCAGCTTTCTTTATTTTTTTTCCTGTCTCTCCTCCCCTTCCCTTTTTAGAATGGGGGAGTGAAAATTGATGAACCTCTCCATTTATCTCAGCCAGGAAGAAGCTGGGCAAAGCTAGTCTGGAAAACTGTGGTATACTTCTGTTGTGGTTGATAAGCACCAAATAAACAGGGGCCTGGCATGTCATTCTGGAGAATGGGCTGCATGCTGAGGCTCCAAGGATTTGTCCCTGTATGAGGAAATGTCCTGCAGAGGTGAAAAAGCTGGCTGTCAGCTAGGTGGTTGCAACCAACCTGCCCTCAGTTGTGCAGCTCCAGAACACTTGAATACATCTCATTCTGCACCTGAGATGTCTTGGTTCCATTAGTAAAAGAACAAGCTGCTGGCAAACTTCCTCTTCACTTCCAGCTATGCCTTCCATCCTTCACCTTGTGTCAACTTTCAGATTTGAGCTGTTGCAGATAAATTCCATCTATCTACCTGTGAGATGAATTTGTGGTTGTATTGGGTCACAGAGCCACTGGTGGAGCCCCAGGGAAGGAGAGGAAGGGACAGCCAGGGCTAGCAGAGCAGTACTGCTCCTTGCAGCTCCACCTGACTCTGTGAACCTTGAATGCACCAGCACTCAGAAAGACTGGAGACCTGCAGGCTGCTCCACACTGCTGATCAGTTTTTTCTGTCCCAGGGATCATTGTAACAAAGAGTGTTGTGTCCCTGATAGGAGTGCCACCCATCATCAGGGACTAATAACAGTGCCAGCAGTGCTTGACAGAAGACTGTAGAAGGTAGCAGGGAATACTGTGCCCGAACAGTAAGAGCTCAAGGCTTTCAATGGATCAATCATTAATGTGATCAACCTCAAATCTTATGTGCATGACATTTGCTTTAAAACAAAGTGCCCTCAAGAAATATCCTGATCAGAGGCTTGGAAAATAACCTGAAATCATCTACCCCTTTACAAGCCGAATAATAACGAAACAAATACACTCTGTAAAACAAAAGTAATGAATATTTCTTTTCAAATTTTAGAGATGTTAGATAGAATACAGCAATATTTCAAAATTCAGCTACATTAGCAGACTTCCAGGCTCCTGATAGGTGAAAACCAGTAGCAAAATAATTACATAGGTTAGTGAGACAGCACTTGAAATTCCAGTCAGAAACATCTAAAAAGAGATGCATTCTATTATAACACTCTCTCTGCAGGAGTTCTTCATAATCAGAGAATTTTAAAAGTTAGGTGCTGGGACCTTCAGAGTCAGCTAAAATGACAGCACAGTTCTGAAATAATACAGGAGAAAAATCGCACACTTGAAGTTAAGTCATCAAGCAGTGAAGAATTACACTGACTTTGGCTTCTTACCTGTATTTATCTTGCAACAGCTAAGTAAGGGCTGGGTGCAGCCACAAAGGTGATATTAGCCTCTTCCCTGGGATGTGACTCTTCCCTATACCATTACCCACATCCAACCACAGAGGGACCGCAGCAGGGAATGCACAGAGGGAGTATCAGAAGATTCTTCTGAAGCAAAGTCATATCAACACCAATGACAACATCAAGGCAAAAAATATACCATAAGAGGCACATAAGAAGCACAAATGTACAGTAGTTACCAACTGCACAGATAAGATATTTATATCTGAAAAATTCTTAATGTTTTGTATTTGATTTCACTCTACATTAATGCAAGCAGAAAAGCCTTTCAAGTGCTTTAACAGGAAAAGTAGAAATGTGAGAAACTACACTGTGCAGGACTGCAAGCCACTAAAGAACAATGGAAATCTATGTCCTTTGTCTATCCGGTTTGCAAGTTTGGGTCATACTCTGTCTCCCCTCAAGTAGGCTCTCCAGGCTTCACAAGATTAATGACTGTATTTTTAACCTGCTTTAGTGTATGCTTCTCCAGTTCTGAAGATACAGCAAAGAACTTGAGATATCGAAAGAGAAACCTAAAACTTGTTGAGTTTTTTTTTTTTTTTTTTTTTTTTTTTTTTTTTCTCTCTATCTAGTTATTGTCAGGTGCTCTAAGGGCTTTATCCAGTTCTGTAGTGTGCCATTCCTTCATTTTAACCACACTATCACTACATCAAAATCCATTAAATTTTCTTTTGGTGTTTTTTTTCTTTAATTTCTAAAAAATTTTCAGACTATATTCGTTAAAAATGGTATAATCTATACACGAATTTCTCTAACTTTTTGATAACCTGATTCATCTTTTTTTTTAGTTGTCTGCATTACTCTCATAAAAGGCCTGAGCTGTCTCAGAAGCTTTTCCAAAACTTTTTCAGTAAATCCCAAGGCTTTCGTGTTCTTCAGGAGGGGTTACAGCTCACTGCTTTAATAACACCTTTTTGCAACCAAATATATTCCCAACTCTTCCTTAAAAATTAAATGGACTTAAAATCTGATAATACAAGAAGAATGTGTCAAATTAACTTCAGGAAAAGTTAAAGAAATCCTCTAAGAAACCACTTTGATTGGTACTCAACTTTGGAACTTTGATTGGTTCGTCAGGGATTCATTAACGGCCTATTCATCCACCTAAATAAATACTTTATTGAAATATCTATGAGGAAGCATTACAGAAAATTTTATTTTAGTCTCATATTTCCCTTTCAAAAATTATCAGTGTTTCATCTTATGAAAGTTTAAAAGGATAGATTCATAAAATAGTGTAACATAGAAAACTGAGCTGAGGCCATTTGATTGTTGACAGCTTGTTCCCTTGTATCCAAGAGCTTAAACAGTCCTCTATTTCAGCTTTTTGATTACTACTTTTTCTTTTTGGAACCATCTATGGAATTTATTGATTTTTTGAGAAATTATTTTCTGGTTTTCCATCAGGCTATAAGACTGTCAATGTCCTTATGATAAAATTCTTAGCAGAGCTTTACAAATTAGTCTTGTTTCTCCTTCTTTCATTCCCCTTTACATGCCTCAAGAACTTTTTCCAAAGGCACCCAGTTTCTTTTCTCTCCAAATAACCTTGAAGTTCCTGCTATACCAGTCCTCAGAACTTACAGGATGTGACCCTATGGCAGGAGTGAATATGAGCAAGTTTTTCACCAGAAGCAGCTCCCACAATTGGAGAGGAACCTGGATGATTTCCAGCTGCTCCAGTCAGCTCAGTTCACCACTGGTTACTGCTGAGGCTGCACTTTCCCTGGAATGATTTATATTAATAAATAAAGTGTTATGACCTATAAGGAGAGGATTTTAAAAAATTATGGATCTTTTGGATGTCAGATGACAACTCCCAGTAAGCACTCCTTATTGTTCAGTGCATATCAGTGTCTCTCTTGGGTATCTCCTGTACAAGATCATTTCTAGGATGAAAGCAGAGTAAGAGTATTGATCCAAAAAAAGAGAGAATAAAGTTCTGAATCTCCTGAAATATTCACCGCTTCTTTTGGAGTCTGCAAAATTTTCAGTTATAAGAAAATCTATGTAAAAAATATGAAAGACTCGAAAAATATGTGGGAAAATATGTCCTGTCCCAGGAAATCTGGGCTCCTAGCTTTAGCTAAATTAGAGAAAATCCACAGGTTGCCATCTGTGCTCCCTGCCCAGTGAGGATAGGGACCTGGCCAAGTGGAGTTGGCTGGGAGTGGAACAGATGAAGAAAGGATTGTCCTTCCAAGAGACAGTACAGCTGCCACTCCTGTCTATTCATTCCAGACCCCGAAGGGAATTCAGCCAGAAATTCTCCCATGGTCTTCACTGCAGTAATGGGAATCTCTTAAATAAATGCCATAACATTAAGCAATTATCTAATCCTAACTGCAGGTTTGACAGATGTCTCAAGGAAATTGTTTACAAATTTACAACCAGACTGGTTTAAAAAAAAGGTGGGAATTTGAGGTGAAAGAAGTCAGTAAGCATTCATCTAAATAGCAAACAATTCATTTAAGAATGAACTTAACAGATATTTCTTGGTTTTATTCTAGTTTTTCTTTTTCTTTTGGTATGAATAAAATAGTTTTTATAGTTCTTGTTTTTTTTATATTGTGTGCTGGAAAAAGAAGGTATTCAGAAATGAGATTTCCTACAATTTTCTGAATATTGTATTTCTTCTGCTAGTTATAAAAGCAGTTAAGTGCTGAAAGTACTGTTTTTACAACTGAGGTGAAAAAAAAAGTGTCAGAAAATATTTAAGGATTGTTCTGAATTGTTCTAAACATTTAGAAACCCTGATCAAGCAGAAAAATTATTCATTTATAAATTAAAATTTCCCTATTTGTATTTTACATTTGAAAAGTTAACAGGGGAGAATGAAATTCTCCATGAAAAAAATAGTTTAGCATATCACTTTATTTTATTTTAGAGGAAGCTCCTCAGATGCCACAATCCATGAGCAGAAGGCTGGCTGCCTTCTGTACCTGTTTAAGAAGATGCATGCACCAAAAAATGCTTCTTCTGACTTTGGCAGACATCATAAATGGTCTCTGTAGTGGCTGACAATACTAATACTTCTTAAAACTATCCAACATAAAGCCTCTGCACTATTTTTAAAAGTAAAGTTTCAACTCAGGTTTGATAATTATGTTGTTTCTTACACCATATATTAGTAGAGCATTTGGTGAAAGCACGGTATTCCTCCTGCCTGGTACTATATAAATCTGATTCATACAAGTCTGCTCCATGCTCCACTTGAAAGAAACAGAAGAATTCAGAATTATTTTTCCTTTAAACCTTATTTCTAAGCACTCTAGGGGCATTCCACAGATGCTGTGAGGCTCTTGGTTTTGACATTAACACTAAATAAAGGTGCTGTTATATGCACATTTGCAAGATGAAGTGTCAAAACCACTCATGTACAGAGAAAATAAATGTGAATTTCCTTGTGCTACATTGATCCTAGCAATAGAAACATGAATTACAGACTCTGAAACAAAGCCCCATATGCTTGTTTATGACTGCTTTTCCCTTTTCTGTGTTCTTATTTATTAACCAATAATATAAACTGGGACTGAATCTTGGCTTTGTTTTGAACCACCTGCAAGTCACAGCACAAAGAGGAGCTTATCTCTGAATACACTAAGAAATGTCACAAAGTTTCATCCTTGGTGTCCCTGTGGCAGAGGCAAGAATCAACACAGGGCAGCAAACATCCAGCACAAAATATTTCCTCTAGAATGGAACTGGATCAAAGGCTCCAGACAGCCCAGGAAGAGATCCTCTCTGCCAGTTCTCTTTTTTGACTAGAGAGGTTGGTCTTCTAGACCTGAAATATTCATTTCAAACAATAAATGTAAACTATGTATCCTTATTGCTCTGTAGGGATGTATTCCTGATTCATAGTCTACTGATAAAAAAGAAAAAAAAAAAAAAAAATCACTGTTTTATTTGAGAGCTGCTGAGCTGGACAAAAGACTACAACAAGTCGCCTCAAGGTATGATCTTCTAAAAAAAAAAAGCTTCAAACACAGCTGACTTCCCTAGGAGCTACAGACTTTTGATAACATGTTCCCTCAGCCCCTGCAGATCATGAGTTTCACTAGGCCACCATATTTTTTAGAACTGCAGCCAATTAGAAACTACTTTAGGAAACAAAACAGAGATCTAGTGGACTATTCGGTAGCCATCCTAAGAATTCCCAAGCAGTAAGAGTAAATATTCTTATTCTTATTCTGATATAGAGAGAAACTTTCATGATTAAAAAAAAAAACTCAAACCCTATGGAAAGTCCAAGAATGCGATGCTAGATCTGCAAGGCACTATATCACCATGCAGACAACTTCATAGCAATCCCCCTGTAAAGGAATTTAGTATTTGAATTTTAGAATTAGGAAATCTGGTAAATTCATGCCCCTTCAGGGGATAAAGTCAAAATATGTCTCCAGTTTTTGGATTAATAATATTTTCAGGTAGCAATCCCTCCTTTTTACGTGTTTATATGGCATCTATGACCATAGCCTCTGGACAACTTCCAGACACACTATCTTTTGAGACAAAGAAATGTTAATGCTTCCAGGAAGCTAAGAGGGGTGGATTAAACCCTTGGTGATGGTTATATAGACAATTTCATAACAGAACAGGGAGTTATGTGTTTAGGGCCTCCTATGGCAGTGCACCAGCAAGGGCACAGATCTACACTTCTGACTACAGCACAGATTTATCCTTGGGGTTTTGCTATCAGGGCTTAATTTGGTAACCTGGGAGAAATTTGGGCCCAACTGGAAAGACATTGCTATGAGCTTGGAGCCTAACAGTTTTTCATAATTGGCTTTGTCCAGGCTTCTTCATAAAGATATGATACAGTTTAAGTTGTAGCATCATGAATTTTTCTATCCATACATATTATTTTCTCTTAAGCAAACCCAAAGGATGCAGCTACCAACATCTTTCATAAGAAATGCTGAGTTGACCACATAACGTAACAGAACAGAGACATCACTGGCTTTATTCAGGTGGGAAAATAATCCTTCTGATCCAACATTGTCCAAATAGAAGTACAATACATTGTAATGTCTCATTTTTTGGAAAAGGTGAAAACCAATGCAAATGAAGAAAAAACACCATTAAGACATTTATGTGCTAAGGAAATGAGGAATTTACTTAATTTCTCTACTTTCTGCAGCTAGTATCTTAAATTACAATGAACATAGATACTACACAGTCAAAATTAAATGTCATTAATTATTGCTTGTCCATCCACTTTATTCTATAAGACGTCAGGCATACCAGGGGTTTTACATCTGCAAAACTTTCCCTTCAGGAAGGGCTAGACAGAATAGTTGCATTTTGATGTCATAAAGGGTGATGTTTTGCCCAAAGGCATCAGTATTGGCACAGTTGCAGAAGTGTGGTATGGTTGGGAAGAAGTGGAAATGAAAGTGTGCTGCAGCTACATGATGATGTGTGGAAGTTGATAAGCTGTGTGCCAGAGATTAGAAAATAAGTCAAATGGCAAAATATAATTTCCAAGGTAGAAATAAAGTGGAAAAGAAATTGAGAGGATGGTCAAGAAGAGATGTGATATTAAAGACAGGAAATATGTTCTAAACTGAAGTAGGATTATACTTATCCCACAGAAGAAGTAGCTGCACTTTTTTTGCTGAGCAAAACATCTGTTGTGGGGCCACATCTTGATTCCCATGTCCAGTTCTGGGCCCCTCACTACAAGAAGGACATTGAGGTACTGGAGCGGGTCCAGAGAAGGGCAAAAGAACTGGTGAAGGGTCTGGAGCACAAGTCCTGTGAGGAGCAGCTGAGGGAGCTAGGGGTATTTAGTCTGGAGAAAAGGAGGCTCAGGGGGAACCTTATTGCTCTCTAAAACTGCCTGAAGGGAGGCTGCAGCCATGTGGGAGTCTGTCTCTTCTCGCAGGCAACAAGCTGCAAGAAAGCACAAGGGGAAATGTCCTCAAATTGTATCAGGGGAGGTTTAGACTGGATAATAGGAAAATGTCTTAATTGAAATGGGAATTAAGAACTGGAACAGGTTACCCAGAGAAGTGGTTGAGTCACCATCCCCGGGGGTATTTAAATAATGTGTAGATGTGGCACTTAAGAACATGGTTTAGTGGTAGACTCAGCAGTGTTAGGTTTATTATTAGACTCAATCATAAATGTGTTTTTTGACCCAAAATATTCTATGATCCTACAAATTTAGCAAAAATGGTTTGGAATATCTCATGTGGGTCTGGCCTCCTGTCTTCAAGGAGGATGAACCACAAAACACAGCAGCAGAAGAGGAAACCTCTGAGGAGAACAAAGTGGATTCATCCTGGGAGTGGAGTCATGGTGGAGACTAGAATCATAGAATGACCTAGAATCATAGAATTATCAAGGTTGGAAGAGACCTTTAAGATCAGGAAGTCCAACCATCACCCCAGTGCTATGACTAAGGACTATTAGGTAACATAGCAGCAGGTATCATTACCCCTTCCCTTAAGGGTGAAAATGCATATACAATGTTATATAAAACATGTAGAGAGAGTTATAGTAGTATTTGAATATAACCATACAAATCTCAAAATATGTTTAATTCTCCTCTCCATTATACATCCCAAGACAAATTAAAAATGTGACTTAATATGTTGCTATCCTTTTGCACAGTACATTTCACTTGAGTCTCTTGATATACATTTCACTAGATTTATACTCTCAGTTAAAGAGCTGTAACTTCTTCAGAGTGAAGAAGCATCAACTGCCTACCATGAATCTGTGCAATGATGTGCTCTTTCAAGATTAAAAGATGCATTAAATGCCCAGGAGTTGAAAGAAAAAAAACCAAAAACTAGTTAGGCCATCCATTAAAATTACTGTTCTGTACACAAATAATAGAGCAATGTAGGAGAATAAAAATAGGATTTTTGTTCCCAGAAATTCAGAGAGTGAAAAAGTCTGGTTAGTGCAATAGGAAAAGGAGTTGATATTCACTGAAATTTTTGTCTGGTGATGCTTGTACGGGCAGCTATGTCCACAGCATATGAGCATATGGGGGAACCTTCTCCATGCACAGTGCAGATGCAGGCACAGCCATGTGCTCTCATTCTGACATGGTCTCTGCTACCTTAAATTTCTGTTCAGTGAAATGAAGTGTGTTTCTGAGGTGGAACACGGCAACTGTTTAATGACATGCAATGGTTTTCTTCAACAGCCAAGGATAAAATGCAGGAAGAAATACAATATTGTATTTAACATTTCTTAACAGGGGTTTTCCTGTAGTCTCTCTTGCTAAGTACAAGGAGGACCAGAAGATGCACCTTTCATCCTATTTTGCATGTATAATACTGCAGTTTGCAAACCAAAACATAGCTTAATGTGTTTGAATTCACAGGAAAACATACAGGGGTAGGATAGAAGCGCAAATATACATGCATATTTCTTCTCCTTATGTCATATGACTGGCTGACTATTTCCCCTCTGAGACAAACAATTAAATAACTACTGAAAAGAATGTTGCAAACCATTCCTTTCTCAGACCACTTTCCTTAATCTCCAGAAATTCAGACATATAAAGGGGCTATAAAACCGATGAGTCAAACTAAAGCGGCTAGAACTTTATCCTCTGCTAGTAAACAAAGATGAATCTGACAATTTGTAAGATGTCACCATCTAGTGAAATGAGAAAGGTCTAGTGAGGCTTGAAGCATTATCATCTCATACTCTAAATAAAGTTTTGAAACCTTAATAGCTTGGAACTCAGTTAATTCCACAGCCACAAGGAAAGAGGTTACACTTCATTTAAAGCTGTAAGTCCTCTTGAGGGTATTTAACCATTTGAGATATTGGGCAATTTACACTCATGGCTGACAATGACAGTAAACTAAAAAACAAATAAACAACCAAAAAACTCCAACAAAAACCAAAATGAAACTAAATCAAACTAAAATGTCAGAAATACCAAAAAAAAAATTAGATACCTTTGGCTACATTCTGGAGACATGAGCCATGACCTCTATCATCTTGTGTCAATGTAGCATCAAGCACACAACATTAGGACAGGATACCAGTCACACAGCAATTTGTGCGAGATTGTGTGTAAAGGAATTCAGAGAAAAAAGGGGGAAATGCGAAAAATGTTGCAAATACCGACACTAAATTATAAGGTAGTGAAGAGAACCAACTGAGAAAGGGAAATTCCTTTGTTTAGTTGAACAGTCAATAGCCTCTAGGACTGCCTTTTTATGATGCTGAGGTTTTAAATGCTGAGGTTCCTTTTAAAGAGTGCCTCTTTATGAAAAGGAGAGTTGCAAATTAGTTTCCCACTGAGATGGTTTGGTATCAAAGCTAGCAATGGAAGGAAGAATCCCTGAATCCTCTCTTAACCCAGAATTACTCAGATGGAAGACTCTGACTTGTATCCAGACCACAAGTAAACTTTGATGCAGCCAAGTTCACACATTTGTGGTGCTTCTGCATTTTTGCAGAAGCTGCTGCCATTTTTCCAGTCTGTCTAAAACCAGTTATGGCTTGCTATCAGACCTGCCAGCTATAAAAGAGGTTTACTGTGCCTGATTTGCTTCATAGAGTCTGGGCAAGCACTCTGCTTCATGCAGAACAGCTCTTGGCAAAAAATGCCCACCAGACTTTGCTAGAAATTGGCAAGGGAAATAGCAACAAGTCTGTTGGTAACCCGACCCTTTACCTTTCCCATTCCCTTTCAGCATATCAACTTACATCTATTTAAAATACAGCCAATAAAGACTATTGGTGTGCATACAAAACCATGTGTGAGAGTCTAAAAAATTGGTATTGAAAGCTGAAGTTCTATCACAGAAAAACCCTGCACTCCCTATTTTCATTCAATCCTCAGCAAGAGAAAAAGCCCCAAATGAGAAGCATAGCTGATGGCCTGAAGCTTGGGTTTGGTGAACAAGAGAAAATGGCTATTTCTTCTCAGAGAATTTTCTACCATCATGTTCCTTTTGTATTAGCTAAAGAGCTTCTGCATTGCCATTTTTTTTTTGCAGGTACAATTACTGCAAGGCATTGCAGGGACAGAGGCAACATTACATTATCCAGATCACAGTGGAGGCGCCACACATTAATTGAAGTTATCTCTCAGTATTCTATCTCCTCAAAATCAGTATGAATTATATGAAACAAATGTCATGTTCTCCCTACAAGAAACAATTTTTAATAGATAGAGGCTGTTAGAGAAAAAAATAAATGACGGAAGATTTTTCATTAGAAAATGTTATGTCAGACTTGAAATATTTTGCTGGAATATTTTGCTTTGATTACATCTTTGGGAACATTTCAAAACAATTTGGTTCCAATACACAGTATTTAATTTTCATCAAACTTGCATTCAGCTAAGTAGTGTATGTGATAAAGTGTATATGATATGTTAAACCTCTACTTTATTTCAGTAATTCTATATATTCTATTGGTCATTAAAATTCTATGTTACAGTATAGCCACATTAATACCAAGCGAAAAAAGAATTAAATACAAGATGGGATTTTATGTCTGGAAGGCAAATATCAAAATATCACTTTCCCAGAAATAAAATTTGTCTACCAGTTCCTTTGAGAAAACAAGACAGGACTCATGGGACCTTTGATGCCCCCTGACTGATAGCTTGAATTTCCAAAGAAGAGGAGGGGAAAGTAAAAGGAGGTGGTTGTGAAACATGAAGCACCTCTCCTATGAGGAAAGTCTGAGAGAATTGGGATTGTTCAGCCTGGAAAAGAGGCAGCTTTAGGGTGACCTAATTGTGGTGTTCCAATAACAGAAGGGGGCCTACACAGAAGCTGGAGAGAGAATTTTTACAAGAAATGTAGTGAGAGGACAAAGGGGGAATGCCTTCAAACTGAAAGAGAGTAGGATAAATGACATGTTATAAAGAAATTCCTAATTGTAATGGTGGTGAGGCACTGGAACTGACTTTCCAGAGAAGTTGTGGATGTCCCACCCTTGGAAGTGTTTAAGTTCAGGTTGGATAGAGCTCTGAACAACCTGGTCTAGTGAAAGGTGTCCTTGCCCACAGCAGGGGATTGGAACTAGATGATCAAGGCCCCTTCCAACTCAAGCCATTCTATGATTCTGTGATTCTGTGATTCTATAATTATTTAATATCTGAAATCTGTAAGGTTTAATAGCTGAAACTCACACTCTACCAGCTGTCAGGAGCTCTTGGCCAGTGTGTATCCTGCACCCCTGCATTCAAGAAACTTCAGCCATGTAAGAAGTGGGGCACCAGTGGGGGAGAAAGACTTTCTAAGGCAGCTCTTGATGATCCTTTCCAAACCCAGGTAAAATTCACAATAAACCTTTCCAGGTGGATTGTGTCCTGGAAAAAAAACATATGTTCAGAGGTACTGCTGTTTGTATCTCTGTGAAACTGTAGATTAGGCTAACACAGGACTTCTCAGAGACTGTTGGGAACATCATCAGTATCCACCAACATACATTCGTGTTAGCAGATAATAACATGACATCTGCACAGGACTGCCAAGTCTTATGTGAAATATCAGGCCGTCTTTACTCAGAATGATTGTCTTAATTATACAAACTCAAGAGTTTTTGGGGTAGAAAGCCAGCATTAAATTGACGGAGCAATTTTTTTTTTTTTTTTTTTTTTGGTCTTAGGAGTAACTAGAGAAAGCCAACAGAAGATTTGATTTCAAAAACCTCACAAAGTGGTGACAAATATATTTGATAGAATGGAGCAGAACTAATAACAGGGATCAGTGACGCAAAGACCCTTGAATTTCCAGCTGAAGGAGTGGCTTGCTGCACCTCTGCTCTGCATTGCAGCTATACCACACTGAGTAATGGGTGCGGGACTGAGACCAAAGCCTGTGTGAAACAATGCTTTAATTGACTAGACAAATAAAGGCATCATATAATTTCCATAATTATTCTAATTTCTGGACTTCACACTTAATAGGGATAACCAGTGGTTTTAGATTGAGAATCATTTTATAAAAATTGAGCTCCCTGTACTTGTTTTCTAGTTATATCTGAGCTAAATAATATATGCAACTTTGCAGTCATGGCACAATAATACCTGCATCATTTAGGTGCTGTCTCTAGTTTCTCAAGGTGCTTTGGCCTCTGTTATTAACCGATGTCACAATAATTTTTTTTAAGTAGGATTCTTGGTTTTCTTAGTCTCTTCATTGCCCTTCTCTAGCACACAGGAAGAATAGAATAGATTAAGGACAGAACTGGATTTACAAGTACCAAAGGCATTTAAGAACTGGTTTTTGTTGTTGTTGTTGTTGCTGTTGTTTTTTGTTGTTGTTGTTGTTTTTTTAGTGCAGTTTCTAGCCTTGCTTCTTAGACATGGTTTAAGCATAAAACTGTATTTATGTGTATGTATATGTGCTTTTTCTGTCCTCCTCTTACTTTCTGTCCTCCTCTCAAAATGCTTATTTAGTTCATATTTGATATAGAAGAGAAGACCTCAGAGGTATGAAATGCCTACATATTTAATGAAAAATTATTATGTATAAAAAAGAGACCCTGCTACATGGTAAGCAGGAAAAATAAGACCCTAAACTCTAATTGCAAAGAAGTTTTAAAAACTTTAAGTAAAAACTATAAGTATCAACTATAGGAAAAACATCAGAATCTCTATCTTAGAGAATTTCATCTGAAGACATCAGCTAGATAAGAGCTTCATTCATTTAACTGCTTATATATTTTTTTTATTTTTCCTGCTAATATGTCTACCATATTCACTCTTTGTTTACTTGAATAGCATACTACTACAAATGAAGCATGTATTTACCATGTGGCACCAGATCCAGATTCTCCAGAAATTTAAAATCAGACTCATATATGATAGCCGGGCTAAGTTCTGCTCAGCATAGCATTGCTGCTATGCTGAGCATAACTTCAAGGAAGACAACAGTCAAGCATAAAACTTTGCTTTGCATATTTAATATTTCTTTGTGCAGAGATAGTGTAAAAAGTGATCAAAAAGCATTAAAACCCTGAAGTCTTGAAGAATCAAAAGTGTTTATTTTAAAAATGGGGGAGGAAATGCAAAAAACTGCTTAGCAACTCGAGAACAGATAACAAATGTGATGGACCAAACATGGAACTGTCAGAGTAAATTTTCATACACAGACCTGAAAAATCTCAGAAATCTGCTACAGTGGAAAAGCTGTCTCACTAGCTTAATATGATGTAGGAAAGCATGCTTTGCCAATAAGAGCAAGTCCCCAGAGTTAATACAATAATATTTCCTCAGGTGCAATATTAAATATATTAGAAGAGCCTACTTCTAAGAAATAATGTCATCTGCAATTATTACCTCTTTTTTTCCTCAGAAAACATAAAATTGTTCAACTTTTCATTACTTTGTATCAGAATAAGTGAGGATGGAATATAACAATCTCAAGAAAGTGAAATGCTTTAGGTGTAGATAATGAACAAGAGGTTATTAGCCCATGAGTCAGCTCTCTCAACCTCAACTTCTGTCCAGCCTTTAATGAACAACTGCCCTCTCTCAGAGTTCTCTTGGATTTTAACTTCAAACATGTATGTAGACCTAGTAATATATTTCTATGGATAATGAGTGCCTGTATCTCTCCTTACACAACATGAAGATCCAGGCTTTATTAGGAGAATCAATGTAACAGCTACTCAGCTTGATTTTGCAGTGTCCTGGTGCTGATTCAAGGACAGAAGGAACTGGGTTCTGAATCCTTCTCACGCCTTCATGATTTAGATCTGCACACTTGACTCAGAACTCACAGGGCTTCTCTAGCACTTCTAGACACAGAACTCTCATAAGGAAAATCCTCATGAATTCTCATAAAGAAAATCATATTCTGATTACTTAGGAGTTACCTAATCAGAGATATAATATTATCAGAAAATCATCTCATTCCTTCTCTGGCTATATAAAATTAATCCTCTCACATCCTCCACTATTATTTAAAAGTTTAATGATAAAGCTTCTATTATATGTATAAGTAGAGAGTTAAACACCTTGAAGATTCCATAGCTAGAAAACTTCCTTTCCCTGTCAAATTCAAATCCTTTTTGTCTATCCCATTGCATCTAGCCACATCCATTTGGAGTAATCAGTTATTTTGATGCTTACACCCCCCAAATGCTTGCAGATCTTATCTTCCTCTTAGAAAGTACATTTGTGATTTTGTTGGCTATCTCCCTAAATTCCTGTGATTTTGATCAATAAATTCCACTAAAAATCTTGCAAAGATCCATTCTGGATCATGGTCAAATATGGTATAGCACACCAAAATAATGTCCAATTAAAGACAGGAAGAAAGTGTACAATTCCCATAGACATAAAACCTACAAGATGAGCTTTTAAACTTGCCTGTTGGGTAGAAAGAGACACTGTATGTCAGTGAAATTAGTTTATTTAGGAAAAAACCAGAGCACTGAAGCTAGAGGAAAGACACACAGCCCCCCTCCCACACTCTCAACTCAGAGCCAAAGTACAGCCAAGAATAATGTGTGATATTATCAGCAAGTATTACTGCACTTCTCTGTAGGTGGCAAACATAATACAAGCATTGGCAACTCAGCAAATAAACTAAGGGCAATTTTCAAATGCTGCAATGGAAATGCCAGGACAATTAAAGAAAGGTCAGTAAAACCTATACACAGCGGCAAGGAGATCCTAACTCTTACAAAATAGCTTGAGAAAGATATTAGAGAGGTTCTATTCACTCTCTGAATATACTATCACTGAATGACAATTATAAAATGATAAAGAAATGCATGAAAACACAGATATTAATTTATGCATACACCTAGTTATCACAGGAATGTTTCAAGGATCTGATTATTTTTTGCATTTCAAAAAGAAAGGTTATGGACATGAAACCAGTTGCAACCTATTTTTATTTTTAAGCCCTTATATGGTTAGGACTGGTCTGCAATCCGCCAAAGAGAAAGTTAGACAAAGCTAAAGTTAAAAGATCCCAAATTCTCCTTTAACTGTGGATCTAAGGATGGTATTCCAAGATTTTATACTGTTTAAGTACAATTTCCTGTAGTTGGTTTTGAGTCAAATCTATCACCTGGGTTTTCTCTCATACAGCTCACAATATATTTTTCTATCAGGGACTGACTCATTGGCTTCTTTTCCCCACAGGGATGAAGAAAAAGGGCACTCCAAAAACATCTGACTTTGCTTTGGGCATGCACGCTTCAGTAAGCATGCAGAGGCATTTTCCTCTACTCCTTTGGTTTTTGGCTGCTGTGCCACTGCAGCCACCTGAGGGATAGCTCCTGCATCCCAGCTCCTGTATTGGGAACTCCCTCCCTTCCTCCTTACTTCATGGATGAAGCATGTTCATCATCATCACATATATTCAAATAACCTGTCTTGGCTTAGCTTCTCTCCTTACTGTGGACTTATACAGCATGCAGTAACACACAAACATCTCTTTTAATAAATAATGACTTCGCTCCACTGTTTGTAAAGCATGAAGCAAATTTGCCACAGTAAAGTACCAAAACAAAAAAGCTTCTGTTCCAATCATTTGATTCAGTGAGTCTGTGTATAGGCCTCATGAAACACACAACAATAAAATAAAAATACGAGTTCACATTTTACAGTACTAAAGAAGTCCCAAATAAGACCACAGCTGTGAGAAAGTGAAACCGTTTTCTTTCTCATTGTTCCCCCTGAACATTCATATTTTCTGTAATATCCCTGTATATAGTTGAGGTAATCCATTCACATTTGTGAAGGGTAACCTCACTGATTTTGCATATCTGAAACAGATGTGGTTTGAAAAACAGTTATGCAGAGTCAGAGAAGGCAGTATCCTGAATCTACAGTGATTGATACATAAGACACACATGTACAGAGTAAATGTGGCACTGTGTAAATATGCCATGTTGCACTGTAAATGAAGATAGAAGAGGTTACAAAGTTTCAAGCAAAAATAACAGTTAGAGACCCTAAAGAAACCATTTTCATCAACTAAAAAAAATTCTGTCAAATGATATAATACAAATCTATGAAATCTAAAGAACTCCCAATTTTTTAAAGTCCATTTCAATGTTACCAACATTTCAAAAATTTAAAAAAAAAAAAATGCATTGAAAATATTAAAATATTCAGTTAAAACTTATCCCAAATAAAATCTGGAAATGTAGTGATTCTCAATTTGGCATTATAGCTGCTTTTGATATTTGCATTATATGTAAGATTATAAGCATTAGAGAATCTATCAAAATGTCAGATGATCATTTCAAAGAAGATTTTATATTTACTGGGATGTATGAGGAATTTAGACAGTCAATTCTGATAGGAAATCAAACTACAATTCAAAACCCTCAGTATTCTTCAGAACAGCTTTTTCTGCCTTTTATAAAGGTAGCTGTTGATATCACCATCTTTGGTCTGGTGTTCAATCACATAACATTTTAGATATTCTAGTGTATTTTAATATGAACAGTCTTACAAGACAAACATTATTTTCGAATATATTTGAATATATTCAAAACAAAGAACTATGAAACAGGAAAGGAAAGAAGTGGAAAATTACTTTGAGTAAAAGCATTGGTGGAAATCAATGAGGACAAAGTAGAAAATACCCAAACCAAAAATAAATTTTATTGGGATTTTCAAAATAGTTCATTGCTAAAAGTACAAACCTAATGTGGTCTCATTATCTAAGCTAATTTTACAACCAACAAGAGCAATTAAAATAAACATACATTAATTTTCATTGTTTCTTTAAAGTATTGTCATAGGAAAATAATTAAATTTACCTTTGCATAGTCCTTAAAGAGAGGGTGGTACACTTAGAAATCAGATTCAGTTTATACATGTCTGCATACCAAATAATCTGCCAGCCAGGGACAGCTGCAGCGTGAGGGGGGAAAGAGGAAACAGCCTCCACATGGGAGCCCCAGCAAAGAGCCCCAGCTGCTCCTCTCCTCACCACCTGGATGGTGCAGACTGCCCAGATACCACCAAACCTTTGCCCCTGCCCCAGTAAACTCAGCCCTGCTGTACTTGCTCTGCTTCTCTTTCTAAAATTAAATTAAAAAAAAAAAAAAGCTTAAAATCATGGGGCAGACACACAAAAATGCTTCAATAGCAGAATTGGATTAGTGACTGCTGACAGGAAAACTAATTTCATATTACTAACCTTACACTAAGAATTGAATCAATGCTAATATGAAGTTAGCTGCACGTGATGTACCCATTACTAAGTGAGATGTTAATAATATGGGATTAAAGCTCCAACCTCCTGTGATTTTATTTGAGATGAGAAATACAAGTAAGGATTATGAGGAGGCACAATGTATTTTGAAACAGCTTGCAGGAGATGTTTAGAAAACTTGCATACATTTTTATATGCATATCAATAGTGGTAAAGGTACTACTGAAGGTAAGCACAACAATTTTGGATCTGTGAATTTTAAGCCACCTGCAAAAATAAATCAGTGACTATACCTGCTATTTAATAAAAAATGAATTTATAAAATATCCAGTTTTTTCTTCAACAAATATGGGTCTTTTGCTATTAAAATTACTATTTATCAAAAAAATTGAAAAAAGTTTAAATTTTTGTTAACATAGCTTTTCTGCAGCTGTGATGGTGTAAGTATAGACAAGAAACAGCCTGAAGGCATAGGTAATTTCTTTATTTTCTAATCTTCTTTTAGACAAGTTGAGATAATTAGGAAAAGCAGGCAGCTTTTAGATTCAGGCTTTCATGAGTCATTTTCTTTGTCAGGGAAGCTAATGTGAAAAACATCCTATGCCTTCATTGCAACTCCTCAAATTCACCACTACTGCACTGCATATGGGCCACAAAGTGCATTTTATAATTGACATAATCCAGGTTAAACAAACACCCCTGTTATGGAGAGGTGCCTTCTTGTTTGTTAATGTTTTTTGTTTGCTTGTTTTGGGTTGTTTGGTTTGATTTTCTTAACTGATTCACTGATAGGGTTAAGGTGTTGTCTTAACCTCATCCAAAATAATCAGATGAAGCAAAATCCCAGGTTGGAACAGGTCAGGCAAAGAGTCCTTTACTTAAATTAAAATGTTCTGCAGTTACTTGGCTAAAACAGGCAGGTGGCACAATTAAAGGCTAGAAGAACTGATAGGCTAAGAGACTTTGTGACAGAGAAGGAGATTTTTTTGGAAACAGAGAATACGAGATGTTGCAGCAGAATGACTGTAAGTAGACATAAACCCAAGCTCTGTGCTGAATCCATTATTTTTCGGTAACCTAGGAAGGCTTGAATTTCACTTCCCAGACTCATCTACTGAAAAACATTTATACACATCTCATAGTGATGATGGTTGGGTTTAACCTCAATGGAAGCTGTTTATCTGGGGGGAATCAGCCTCCAACAGTAGCAAAGTATTTTTATTCTTTTTATGTCAATTGTCTGTAGAAGTCCACAGGTAGTCATAAACAAAAAAAATTATAAATTTTTCTAAAATTTCCAAGAGGGCATTGAATATGCAAGACATAGCATAACCACTCTGGGTTGAGCACATGCAGGATTCATGGATTTTAAACATTCTTTTATAGGGAATGCGTGTTCATAGATTTTGGGCTATGGCTCCAGTGGTTTAATTCGCTACACAAACAATTAAAGCAGTTAAAATAAATCTTTCTTTATGCTTCACTGGCTACTGGCAAGACCACCATTGGCCATAGCAGAATATTACCTGCTTCATTCATAAGAAGTCAACCATCCACTTAAATTTATGTGTCCTACTCTCATTACTTGCACATGAAGTACGTTTTTTCTTATGATTTTAAGTTACTTTCTTAAAGCATGAATAGACATGGCTCTTGAAGAAGGACCACACAACTGGAGCCCACCAGATCTGACACTGACCTTCTGAGATGCTATCAGAGCATCATGTAGTGGTGGAGAGACCACAGGCTACCAAAGCAGATCTGCACATGCATGCAGGGATGTATCCAGCAGGATAAAAACCCTGGAGTTGGAAAACGGGTGGGAAACAAAGACCTTGTTCAATTCTCATGCCTGTCAAATTGGCATGATGTATAGCTATCCGGGAAGAACTAGCAAACAACCAAAGTACATACGATCTTTAAAAACTCATTTTTAAAACACAGACTTGCACTGCAGAGTGAAACTTTTGTAGAGGAAGTTTTTCTTTTGGGTTATCTTTTGTTCTCAGTGTTTTCAGAACTTTTGTTCTGAAATCACTGAGAGATAATGGAGGCTCATTATACAATTTTTGAGTTACTTGCAGCACAAAACCTCATTGGAATTGGAGTGGTGTCTTTAATTAGCTTCTTGATTTGCTACTTGGGCTTTCTGTGATTTAGGAGAGACATTAAGAACTGCTAATAGTCTTGCATGTGGCCTTCACTCACATTTTAGTGGCCTCTCTAAAGGACAGAGCAAAGAAATGTGAAGAGGGTTATAAATGTATTTGTGGAGTTTCTATTTTATCTTCTGAAGTATGCTTACTCTTTCTACTTACAGTATTTATTTGCTAGTAGTTCCCCATTATAGCTGTTCTAATTTCTAGACATAATGCAGCTTTATGTTAGGAAAACAGAACAAGAATGTATCTTCTAAATCACAAAGGTTATGTTAAGAAATCACATAATTCCTCCCTCATCTCCCCCTTCAAAAGGAAGGCTACACTGAAGATTTGCTGTCTCTCAGTGGTCTTCCAATATAGTTCCAGCAGCCTGGAAATCCCCCACATGCGCAATCCTTTCCTGAAGCAGCTCCTGCTGGGCTGTTCTCCTCTGCAAAAGGACTACAGCAACTTTATCCACAGACTAGCAAACACTCCTGAACATGAAGGAACCACATAAACAAATTTGGTTCTCTTTGAATCTAGAATTAATTTTAATTCTAAAAAATAACAAAACAAAATTACTGCCAATGCTATGAGAAGGAGGCTGTGCTTCCCATGCTATTTCATTCCATTCCCAAGGTGCTGGGGGTAGCAAAAATAATTATGATGGCTCAAGCAAGATAAAAGTGAAACTAATGTACCACGGACAGCACTGTCTTGCAGGCACAAAGCAAGCTGCTTTGTAAATATGTTATAAAAATAATACAAGGTTCAGTTTTACCAATCTTAAGGTCAAGTAAACTTTGTTTGAACTTAACAAGAACAGTTTCCCTTTGAAATTCCCACTCATTACTCAGCTGTCACATTTAGAAAACCTCCTGGGTAATATGAAAAGCTCCTTGCTGTCACAGCTTCCTCCAGGAAGACAAAGTGAGTATTTCACTAAAAGGACAATTCCACTTTTCTTAAAGTAAGTTTTTTTGTTCGACTCCGCACCAATTTTTAGACATCTTGAGACCAAAGAGTCTTAATCCTTTTTTTCCCCCTTTACAAAACAGTAACAGAGGCTTTACTAAACTCAAGCATGCTAAAGCCTTAATACTGATAGACATAAAAACAAACCATTAAGTAATTCTATAAAATTATTCTTTTCAAAGCTGTTGAAATAATACAAAATTAAAAATTCTACCATAGTTTATGGCAGACTTTTTTCTGGGGCAATGAATCACTTCCGTTCTTCTCTCTGTGATTAATATTTTTCCTCTTGTAAAGGAAAAATATAAAAAAATATACTGCTAAAGAATCTGAAGTAAGCCAAACTGGCCAAGCTTATTAAAAAAGTTGTACTCTATAACTTCTGTCTTCTGTGGAGAATATGCAAGCAAGATACAAATATTTGAAGATAAAATAAGAAAAGGCAAGGACTTCACAGGCATACTTTTAATTAAATTTATCTATAAAAAGAGAATATTCTTTAAAGTTATAGATAAGGCTTTCACCTTCAGATCAGTCAAATGCCTGTGGCTTTCCAATTAAGAGAGGCGATCCTATTTCCTCCTCTCCCTAAGGATATATTAATGATTTTTTTAATTGTGAAGTATCAAAAGCACTCTATAAGTTAAATTATTGGATCAATAATAATTTTAGATAAAAAATATTGTATATTTCAAATATTTTTCTTCTAATGAAGCATTTGTTATTTCATTAGCCTTCATTTCTCTAAGATACATAATAGTTAATGTAATGTTACGTTTGCTTTTCTCTCCCTGAACATTCACAATTTCTAGGGAACAACCTGCTTCCTGTGAAATTTACTGTTTTCTAAAATATGACCATCATTCCACTATTACTATGGTTACCAACTAAACTTTGTACTGAATACCCCGAGAATTAACATGTTTATTCATCCCAAATAAAAATGAGCATGTCCTTCACCACAGAGTAATTCAAAATTGCACAAGGGCGAAATACATCTGTATTCCCTGTCTACTGTGAGGTGAAGCTTTTCAATATCTTACTCTCAAGCAAGGCTCTGAAGCACAATGCTTCACATCAGTTGTTTTTCACTCAGTCACAATTAGCCAAAACACATGAGCATCCTTATTTTCAAAGTAGGATGAACAGTACATACAGTAAAATTATAAACACACATTTATTCAGAGGCAACTTCCCTGGTCACATTTACTGGAAGACTAACCAGTCCCTAGAGTAAGGGGGATTCCTTTAAATCTGCCTAAGTTCTTTAAACTTGTGTTTTTCTAAATATCTTCCTCTTTCTTTCCTAGAATATTACCAGCTCTCCAGGATTCTCTTAGAAACAGATTAGCTTTGAGCCTACTTGTTTTACCACACTACACACTAAACCAGCATATTCATGGGATGAATACAAACTAAACACAGATGGAGTTCAAAGGTAAGGAACTAATTTTTGACACTGAATCACCAACTGTGTGTTAAATTTAAACAAATATTTTGAAAGTAAAGCATGCAAATACCATATGGAAAAGCAAAACAATTAAGAACCTAAACCAGACAAACATTAGTTAGTTATATATTCAGAACACTATTTGGACTAGAGAAAATTTTTCTTGAAATTATTGCTTGAATGCTTGTCTTTTTAATTTTTGTCATCTTTAACCATGCAATGATTCTGTACTGGAACATTTTATGTATTCAGAGTAATACTTTGTGTCTCCTCTGGAATGTGTAGGTATGAATTAAAACTTTAGACAGGCCATTTATCTGCTAAACCAATGTTCAGTAAGTTTTCTTTCGTCCATACTAATTCTTTGACCCAGCAAGGCAGATTTCTAGTGTATTATAATTCACACATCTACCACAATCATACAGCGTTGCTCCTGCTATTTCCTACTTTCAATGAATACTATTTAGGCTGAGATTTCAGCCCTTTCAATGCATAGAAATAGGTGTAACATACACATAATCACTTGTAAAATTCCTGTTTCAGAAATACCTTACTTTAACATTTCCATAAAACAATAGCTGCCCTTGCATAAGGATTTTCAACTTAGGAAAAAATACTTCTGTTATTTCATACGCTACTATATGTGCTTTTAACCAGAAAAACACATTAAAATGTTTAAAAAAGAAAGGGGTTTAATTTGCGAAGTAGTGCAAGAAAGTTCTCCAAGTACCTGGGACAGGAAGTGACTGCTTTATTGAACACACAATGCAAAGGAGGAAGGAATTCTTTTTTGCATAAAGACTTTTGTGTAAATCAGCAGTAAGATGCACCAGCCCTTTTCAAGTGGAGAGTAAGCAATCATTTTAAGTAACCAAAAAGGATTCCTGACCAGAATATTTTCATCTTGTCTGTACAGTCTAGTACATGAACTGTCCCAGTCCTCAGCCACTCACAGATTTAGTACAAAAATGTTTTGAAAGCAAAGTTCTGCATGGATTGTAGGGGTCTCAGATCAGAGACAGTATCTACAGTACTGAACAGAGATCTTGAGGGAGATTTTTTTAACATTACCTTCTTTCTTCATGCACACCTAATTGTATTTCACTACATAAATGTGGTCCTAACAAATACATTTTTTTCAGGCAAAATATCTTTATAAAATTATGCACTGATTTTGATTCTCTAGGGCAGATTTCTTGTCATATTTACTGAATGGAGGTTTGGGTTTTTAAGAGAATTTAATTAATACTTTATTAATAATCCCTACACCTTGCTGGAGTTTTAGCATCAGGTTCAGTCCCTTTTTCCTGATCTGATGTAGATTAGTGTCATTAATTTTCATTTGATTCTCACTACGTTTCCAAAAGAGAGTTTGTTAAAATCATGTAAATTTTATCTCGGGAAAGCATCCCACAGGCAGAGGAGAGAAAATAATTTTAGTTTCAAATGCACAGAATAGTAGGACAAAATACAAGCCCTATCATAAGAGATGAAGAAAAGGTGAAGACTCTGTCAGCAATTGTGATGTTTAGGCTGGGCTTTCCTCAAACTGTTGCTCTGCATGGCCTTTGCATCGGGTGAGTGAAGGGGAGAAGGGCTGTGGGACCAAGCCTGCATGCCAGCAGAGCCCCTCAAGTAAGCTGTGGCAAAATCCAGCAGTGCTGCTTCCCCTGTTTAGTCCCCATTGCTTTCAGTCTTCTAACTGCTCTGGTTTACTGGCAGGAGAGTATAATTTACACTCTATATGCCTTTCACATTCTTGAAAGCAAAACACTGGTTAAATATGAACACAAATGTACACATTGCCATCAGATGTACTCTCCACAAATGAATTGCATACTGCTTGCCCATCAGCATAGGATCCCATACAGAATTGAACTTTGAGAACTCTTAGGAACTCTTTTGAGCTCCACTGCTGTGCTGGTTACCAAGCACAGCAGTGGAGGCACTCAGGCAACACTTCTTAAATCACAGAAGTGAAAAAGGAACCATTATGGAAGGTTAGACTTTGACAGCTTATGAGGAGTTGCAGTACAATCTCAATTGTACAAACAGCAATTTCAAACACATTCCTTCTGTGATGGTAAATGAGGCTGTGTGTCCTGATTCATATGAACGAAGAGTTTAAAACCTCCAGAGTACTCCAGGTCATCATGTTGAAGCAAGACAACCTATAGCAACTACAAATGTGGAAGAGTGAGATATTGGATTTTGATAGTGTTGTTGCCAAGACTGCTGGGAGCATTTCACTGGTTCACGACTAAGCTCTTGACTCCTTTTAAGTACAGAAAAATGAAGTAGCCTTTTATTACACATTCCACTGCCAGGTAGATATGCTCCCCAAATGGACAAAACTTTAACTAAAGTAACCACAGTAATGGCAGTTCTTGTGCACTGACCCCAGTCTAGTTGTCCACAGGCTGGGCAGCAGGAAATCTGCAGTATATAGCAGCAAAAGAAAAGCATGCTGGATCTGGTTGCTCTTTCAAGCTATTGAGTTCATAGGCTTGCACACAATTGAGCTGTGTCACAGCATGTCACTTTTCCACAGTGCTCAGATGTAAGCAGGAAAATTTTTAGATGTCAGTCCAAACCTGTGGGGACTTTTTCACATTTTTCTGAATTGATTCAGAGAAGGAACAGTGATGCATAAAAAGAAGAAAAATCACCTGATTAACTGAAATGGCTATCCCTTGCAATACCTCCGCGTGTCATTTTCAGGGCATCTTTAGCCAATCTCATTAGAGCTCTCAGAAGAGTTTCATTCCTATCGACTGAGGAAATGTTCTAAAGATAACTGATTAGGAAAACATGTTCAAGAACATCTCCTGCAGAAGTGGAGTTATTTCTACTGTGTATTTCTAAGCCCATTTTTCAGCACTAGTAGGTAGCACTATGTCCAGGTAGCTGAGATGATGAGTAGCTGATACAGATGAGACACAGACTCCAGACATTATTTGTGGGCTGGATGACAGAAATCATGCACTTTTTCACTACTTCTTCAGTGAGTGACTGTCTGCAGTTACTGTAAGGCTGAGATTTTCCAGGATGGTATGGCAAGTTTAGACTATTGTTTTTCCTTCCCTAAAGACTGACCATACAGTCACTCAGCAACAGTCTTTCAGCAAGTTTCCTTGCTTGATTTCTTATTATATAAATAATACTATTTATAACATTTGTATAATAACTGTTTTATTGTATTCACCTTCAGTATAACAAACAAGTAAAAATAGGCTGTACTAGAAAACAAACAACAAGTCTGAAATGCAGTACGATGCAGCCTTGACACTAGTAGACATAAATGCTGTCCTAGTTCAAAGTCTTCTGTTTGCCAAGTTTATTTCCTAAGATCTCCAAGAATTCAGTCAGGCCAGCTCAGTGCCTATGTTCAAGTCACTGCTATTATGTGGGTACTTTCCCAGTGTGAACCACACTGACAGAAATAATGCAGAAAAAGAACTCACATAGCTTTTTCACCATTCAAACCTTTTAATATACAGACCACTAGTTCTACTGCAACCACTAGTGTGAATAATATCTTTTTAAAGGACAGCAGTTCTACTACTAAGTTTTCCAAAATACACATTCAGATTTGGTGCCTCTCCTGATGGACAAGAACATAGTAAAGACACTACATTTAGATGTCACTCTAACCAATATATTTATAGATAAATCACCCAGCAGATACTGCTTTTCTTGACAGTTGGCAGACATTATAACCTCCTTTTGTGCCCACATGGAAACAACAGCTTGACTCCCAGCATGGTTTGAATTTTTTCAGTAACTGGAAACTCACAGTTTTTCCAAAGCATCCTCCTTCCACATTGTGCAATATTGATCAGAATATCCAGGAAACAGCAAAGTACTTAATAAAAGATCTAGGTTATGCTTCTCTGCCCCTCTCTTTGTGCCTAACTCCAAATACCTGTAGGACCCAGAATCTGTGGTGCTCTTAAAGATTGTTTTCTCCCACTTATATACCTGAAAAACTGTACAGGGTTCAACTTGCCAAGGCCATAGTTACCTCCTATGTTCTGAACTCTTCATCCTGGACTTAGGCGAACTAAATATTAAAAGGATCTGGGGAAACGTCTACAGATCTCCTCAAAATAATCTGAATTGAGAGCATTTGCCAAAGCAAGTCACTTATTTAAACTGACTGAACACTTGGATGTGAGACACGAAGAGGAGTAACATTATCTACCTGTCAGTAAATGCCAGATGCTGTAACTAAAGATGGGACCTTGCAATCAGAGCTGCCTATGATAAAAAACAGGTATGAAGCAGAAAACAACAGGAAACATAAGGCAACTTTCTTCATCTAATAAAGTGAAATGATAATATTTGTGTGTCCAGCATTGAATCATGGAGACAGTGTTATAAGAGAAAAGAGGAGAATTCATATACAGTTTCTTCTTTCAGATTTTAAAAGTTCCTGTGCTACTGCTTAATGGAGGATACAGATTTTTATCTGTGATTTCTCTCTGTGTTTGTAACATCACAAAAAATATTCCAGTGATGGAAAACATTAATTTTATTACTACCAACTATCCTGGAGCTGAGAAGCAACTTTATAGATACAGCATAGTATAATATAGTGCAATATATACAGTAAAGATACCACTGACTGTTAGCGTCTCAAACACAAACTAGCAGGACAACTACAGCTACCTAACATTCAGAAAAACATAGAATGTCCTGGGTTGAAAGGGACCTTAAAGATCATCTAGTTCCAACCCCCCTGCCACCTTCCACTAGACCAGGTGTCTCAAAGCCCCATCCAACCTGGCCTTGAGAACCTCCAGGGATAGGGTATCCACAACTTCTCTGGGCAAACTCTTCCAGTGCTTCACCACCTTGCAATAAAGAATTTCTTTCTTATTTCTAACATACACCTATCCTCTTTCCATTTGAATCTCTTCCTCCTTGTTGTGTCACTACATGTCCTTGTGAGAAGTTATTTTCATCTTCCTTCAGATATGGGAAGGCTGCAATTAGGTCACCCTGAAGCCTTCTCTTTTCCAGGTTGAACAATCCCAATTCTCTCAAACTTTCCTCATTGGAGAGGTGTTCCATCCCTCTAATCAACTTCGCAACCCTCCTCTGGACTCCAACATGTCCTTCCTGTGCTGGGCACCCCAGAGCTGATGCAGCACTCCAGGTGGGGTCTCATCAGAGCAGGGCAGAGCAGAGAAGGGCATAAATCCCCTTCCTCACCCTGCTGCCCACACTGCTTTGGGTGCAGCCCAGGACATGTTTGGCTTTCTGGGCTGTGAGCACACACTGCTGGGTCATGCCCAGCCTCTCATCCACCAGTGCCCCCAAGTCCTTCTCAGCAGGGCAGCTTTCTCTGTTCATCTCCCAGTTCTGGGAGCTGCTGTGACCCAGCTGCAGCACCTTGCACTTGTTTAAACTCACCTCGTTAAACCTTTCCCATGGTCCTACTTCTCGAGCTAGTCCAGGTCTCTAACTCTTACAATCAGTAGATACACCAAGGTTATATGGGTAAAATGTTGAAAAATCATGGTTTAAATCTCAAATTAATGTTATCTTACCTTTTAGCATGCACAATTTAGCAAGACTTCTCAATCCAGCTTTCCCTCCTAAATGGGCATCACTCAGACTGTTGCAGTCAGATTATGTGTGAGGGTGCCAACATGTGATGTTTGGAATGAATTGTGCACAAACAAGGCTGAGCTGCTGAGCAGACTGTGCTGGTAATTAGAGGCTATATAACACTTTGTGGGAAGAGGTACCTGAGTGAGGCTTGGGAGTGACCTCACTGTAGAGAAAGAGAAGATTTATAGTGCTGAATGTTAGTAGTGTGTTAGGCAGACAGATTCCATTCTCACTTTAATGTAAATCTAAGATGGCTTATGTTAAGCTAATTGTGACACAATTACTGAAAAATGGCCTAAGAGGGGATCTGGATAACTCAGTTTTCTAAGCTTAGGCTTTATATAACCAATGAATTCTTTCTGATTTCAACTTTTGCAGAAGTCAGAAAATGTTAGAAAAGGAATTCTGTGCTGCACAGAGATCACCTTATTAGCAGTTCTCTTTAGTGACTGCATCTGTTTGCCACTGTCTTGTTTTTAACACTTGTAAGGGGAACAATAAGCAAGAATTATGCAATTGACTCTTTGCTTAGGTGTAAATTTTCATCCTTTTTGCCAAATAATTGTTTCTACAAAATGCAGTTCATATTTCCTAATTAGAACTACTCAATTGAGGGCAATTTGAAGAAGAAAAACTGAGTCAATTTGGAAAAAAAAAAAAAAGACTGAAGGAATGGTACTCTTGGGTTAACCTGGCAGTTGGAAGTTGTGACTGTAAACTCTTAAGACATCAGGAGTTACATAAAATAAAAAAATTAACGTAAAAATCTCATTGAATACAGAACAGAAACTTCATTTCTAAAACCATATATACATGACTATTGACTGTACATGGTAAAAGAAAGAGACTCTCTAGAATGCCCAAAGGAATAAATAGTTTGTAGGGGCTGTAAAAGCAGAGAGAATAAAGACAATTAGGATGATGACGGACTGAACTTGAGCTTTATTTCAAATTAAGAGTACAAGACTTCCTGCGAAATTCAAGGTGAATGCAAGGCAAGATTTGTTCCATTCTTAGAATATATTCTGAGTTCTCAGTTCCTTAGGATATATTCCCATTCCTGTGATTCATAAGTGCTGTAGCAAACAGGTATTAGTGTAATACAGTAAGCTCTGGCTGCACATCCACTGCTGTTATCTGCTTACAAATATTTAAATTGATAAAAAAAGCCCAGAGATCCTGTATCCATATTGATTTAGCTTTGAACTGCTGGAAAGTGAAACAGCTTGCAAACCAGTGTCCTGTTGCCTCTGTTCCCCACACTGCACAGCACAGGATTAGAAAGAGCTTTGTGTGTTCTTTTATGAATTCCTGCACTCTACTTAACCTTTCAATCCTAGAACATAATGCTAGTGTTACTGATGATGATTCTTGTGAAGGATTCACATGTGCCTCAATTTCGAACAACTATTAGAAGTAATAAACTAAAAATTACAAGAGATTAGAAGCAATTCCCCTTTCTTCAAAGCACATATTCCAGTGTGTCAGAAAAAAAAATAATCTATAGCAAAGACAGAAATTGCCAAAACTGTCATGAATTTCAGCTGTGGTCAGGAAAAATATAATCAGTTGAACATAACAGAAAACAGCGTCTCTTCAGGAGATGAAACTGCAGGAACATATGAACTTTATAAAAGGAGGTGCACAGCTAGGCTTGGTCCTCTGAAGATAATGAGAATAAGAATCTCATCAAAAGTGTTATGATGGAACAGAAGGAAAATTGGACTTGATGTGGATTGCAGACAGAAGAGATGATTTGAGCTCAGAAACAAAGAAAAGACTGCTCAGCAGCAAGATGCTTTAAAGAAGGGCAAATTGAATTTATCAGTCGCATGGAGATAATCATGTAAGAGACTATTTTTATAATATAAATCAAGACATTTTTCATGTGGGAAATTAGAATGTCAGAGGGAAAATGCAGATAAATGATTTCAGTTTACTTTTCTCTTATTTTTCTCCTATATTCACTTTGAATGCATTTCTTTTGTATACCACACAGGAAAAAAACAAACAAAAAAAACCCTAACAATAAGGTATATTTCTGTTTCTAAGCATGTTGCATATTGTGCGCCTGCTTCAGTGAGGCCAAGGTAGAACACAGGCATAAAATAACATAGAGAAAAATAGAATTTTTAGCAAAATATTTGCAAGAAAACCTACAACAATTTAAGAGAAGGGTATAAACTGGGTTATGCAAGTTTCCTGGTGTAATAACTTAGATCAGTATTATGATCTTGCTCTGCTCATCTGGCATAAACCTCTTGCATCTTTGGTAGTCCCTTCTGTCAACAGGTACCTTAGTCACTTGCCCTCCATAGAGTCCACAAATTAAACAAAATCCTATTCCAGTGCCTTTCTGGGATTTGTCTTTAGTAACAATAAAAATAAAGTAAACTTCAGCTCAAAAATTCTGTTGATGCTGTTTCATTTCATTGAGCCTGTTGCTAAGATGACAACTTTGGGACTTGTGAGCCCACACCCTAGATTCTATCTTCTCAGGCAGCTACTTCCCCCTCTGACATCCAGAAGTTATGAGTCATCTGCCTCACTGTGCCAACAAATGTCTCTTAGCCTTTTTCAGGCCTGAGAGAATAACAGCAGAAGGAGATGTTCAGGCAGATTCTAATAACCTTTAAAATCAGAATAACTGTGTGGGACAAAATTTGGTCTTAAAGGTCTTTCAGAAAACACACGTTAGAAAGTAAATGCTAATCTTTATGTCATTTCAGATAGCATGTCATACCGAAACACTACCTAATATCTACCAAGGAGAACAGTTTCCAAGTCTGTCTAAACCGAACATAACAGATTGAGGGTTCTTAAGCATTGGTGGCAGCAATTTATTCTAGCATGCTGAAACTTCATATAATTTTGCATTCAGGGTGTGATCTTGCACTCCACTTCCATAAATAAAGTCAAATCACTCACCCTGCAGAAGCTGTGAAGCCAAATTATGGCTTTTAAATTTTAAATTTCCTGAAATGCTTTTATTCTAACTTGCAGAAGTTTAGAACATTTCTCATAACCATGTTACTGCTGCTGCAGGAAGCAAGAGATGCCTTAAGCTGTTCTGTGAGCAGCCAGTCAGGGGCTCTCAAAAGCACCACAGGCAGGTCCTTGTTCTGAAAACCTGATTGTCAGGATGTCTGGACAGATGGAAAGTAGCAGAATGCTGGATAGATATTTACAGTCTGCACTAGAAAGAGTTGTTTCCCACCAGACAGAAGGCAGGGAAATTTCTATTACCCTACAATACAATACACACCTATGAGAGTAAGAGAATGTTGTCTTCCCACACAGCATAAAACAAAGCTTCAGAAAGAAAGAATATCAAGCAACGGATCCATGGTCTAATCAGCAATACAGCTATGATACATTAGTTAAAGGAAGCATATTTAGCTCCAAACTGACCAGCCAATAGAGCTATCTGGCAGAAAGGTATGTTATTCTTTTGAGAATACATACAAAATGTAATAGCAAGCATGTCAACTGGAGAGGAATATGATAGACTGTCATTATGAAAGCTTAACTCCCAATTTGCTTTCTTTCATAAGAATATAAGGGGTGTCTATGCTGACCACTTCAGTTATCTTATGTAATTCTAAAATGCCTGTGAACTATTTAATGCTAATTTTAACTCCTTGTTAACACAAAATATCACACCAAAATTACTGAAAACTCAAAGAGAGGTTCCTTTTACCACAATAATTATTATGTTTCAGTGATGCCTACAGAATTTTAATCCCTCAAATTCTACAACAATGTGCTTGTCATGGGTGGGACCAATTAAGTAACCTGAACACTGCAGCTGTGTCTGCGATGCTCCATAATCTTGTTTTCCTACACCTGTCATTTGGTGAGATTGATGGCATGTTTACAAATCTGTTATGATATCCAAAGGCAGAAGTGAGAGGCTATGGGCATTTCAGCTCACTACATTTTCCATTTCAGATCACTTTCATAAGATATCAAACAATTTTTTTTTTACTGCACTATTGCAACGGAAAATAACTGAGAGTTTTTTTCCCACCTTGTTTCCACCACAATTCTGAGAGCAAAATTATGGCTACATGGTTTGAAAGAGGCAACAAAGCAATCTCCTTTCTTGGTCTTTTCCCACACATTCTTTATCTTCTACCTCTTAGTGGATTTATTCCCAGGAAAGCAGAGACAGAATTTCCTGCTGTCAGAGAAATCCATAGTAGAAGTTTTGTGCTTTTTCACAGTGCTTCACACTGTTTGTATTTTAAAGGCTAGAATAGAATTTGATGTTTTACTTTATGTATCCTGATAATGAATAAAGGTAATCACTGTCAAAAAAAAAAAAAAAGTTTTAACTGAATGATCTGCAACACTTAAATACAAATGCAAACAATAACATGTCGTAAGCCTGCAAATGCCTGTAAATTTCATAGCTTTAAATTGGTGTTATTAATTGTATGTGTCAAAGTTAAGCACAGGGAGTATTTAAAAACTTACAGGAAAAGGTGTTTAGACTATTGAACATTACAAAGCATATTTTTTCTAACAATTAAAGCATTAGACCAAGACTGAAGATACACAGGTTGCTTTCTGTAAACCAGTAGCCATCTGCATTACCTGGGGGAAATATTTGCATCTACTCTTCAGATGCCTTATCCATGACATTAGAACCAAGGACATTCTTCAGCTTTGAAAACTGATATAAAATAGTTAAAAGCATAGATATTTATGTTTTTGTAGTTTATTTCTACAAGACAAACAAGCATAATAACTTCAGAGTGAAATGATATTTTTTCCTAACTAAACGTATGTGGAGAATGTATTTAAGCAACTACAAACAGACTAGGATACTAGAACATAGATAAATGCTCATTAATGGGAATCCAGTGAGACTGCTTATGTCTGGCTTTCAGCCCTAGGAGGAAATGGCTCAGAGAAAAAACCTTCCTTTGGAAAGTTATTCACTTCACATGCCTTCATTGCCATCCCTTGCTGGATGAGCCACCCATTCCACAAGCACCTCTTGCTAGGATGCCCACTGGCTGGGACAAGATCAGACCTTTTACAAGGGAAAACACCAGGAACATAAATTCTGATTCTAAATGACTAAATGTTTGTCAGAACAATCATGATACAAATATCTTCGGTACACCTACCATTTTTCAGGCCACCTACATGTATCTTCTCCTGTGTATTAGCCAGAGAAGACAACTGAACTCCCTAAGGGACTTTTAAGGAAGCTCTAGATGATATTTTATGAATATTCCTTCTCCCACAAAACCTGAAACAAGATTTTAACTTTTCTGCCTACATTTTAAATAAATTAAATAAGGAATAATGCTAGAAACTTAGAGAAGCTTTAATGTTAACTCAAAGTTTTAAAGTTTCATTTCAGTTATAAGAACCCTATTAAAAGTAGCAAAGCTTAAATATTTGGGAGGGGAAAAGCATTTGCAAGGGGCAAAATATTTGAAACACATTTCTGAAAATATAAGAACTCATATCTTTGGGCTCATTTCTGTACTTATTAATTAATTTTAAGTGAAAATGGTTTCCATTCAATGTTACTTGTATTTTAGCTCGTATATACCTGATGTTCTTAAACTGTCTTTATTTACTGCATATACTGTACACATGTTGTCAGTCAAAAAATCACTGCATCATCTTTTCTTTTGTCATTTATGGAAAACTTCAAAAGTCTAGATTTTTTATTCAGTTTGGAAAAGCAAATCTGTGATTTCTGCTTCAGGAGAGGGCAGCATATCCATCAGCAAGGTCTTCACAACCAGTCTGGTTGGTTGGCTGAACATCAGCAGGAAAACTGCATGAATTCTCAAGTATTTTAGTCATGATAATGACTGTGCTGCAGTGCACAGAATTTTCTTTAAAATAATAATTGTTTTTTTCTTAGTGAAGTCATGATTTCAGCTGGACCCAACAACACCACAAGCAACCCTTCATACCAATATTCTGAGTAGACCTGCACATGTAATACACACAACATATACAGATCTATATTCAGGACAGAAATTTATCTACAAGCTTTCAAGCTAGG
The DNA here is from genome assembly GCA_013400575.1 of Peucedramus taeniatus. Lineage (NCBI taxonomy): Eukaryota > Metazoa > Chordata > Aves > Passeriformes > Fringillidae > Peucedramus > Peucedramus taeniatus. The sequence continues at coordinate 143,974 of WBNO01029441.1, forward strand.
TGTTTTATATTAGAAAACACTTGTGAGGTATGGTGAGTAATTTTCTTTATGTGCTTAAAGACTGCAATAAAGATGGGATTTTTGGTAAATATTAATTTCCCTATTTTCATTAGAACAACATGGCAGCATAATTCAGTTTAAAAGAAATTAATAATTTCCCTACTCTTCTCTAAAAAATCCCAACCAACTAATACAAGAAGTGAGTTCTGTAATGGCTTGCAGCAAGAAATGACAACCATGTTGTTTTAACAATAAAAACACAAAAATGAACGTGTGAGACTACCATGATACAAGAGGAGTACTCACACAGGGAACAGCTATGACTAGGACAGTTAATAGAGCACATTAAAGGTTACCAAGACTCAGGGCACTCTGTAGCATTCTGAGAAGTAGACAGGTGTGGGTAACATGCACACCACAACAATTATGTAGTGAATAAATTCTGCTTCTTTGTTCAATAAGCAGCACATGCAGCTACTGAGGTATCTCCAAAGGGAGCCATACTAGCTCCTTTATAGTTCAGTTGGGATTTGCCAGAGCTAATTTCACCATAACTTAGAGTACAAAGATGTGCCACATCACAATGAGGTCTCTGTGAGCCCACAGCTCCTCAGTGCTTAGAAAAGGAACACTGAACCTTTTTTTTTCTAGTTAGTATTAACAATTCTTAAGGTTTCTGGAGTCAGTTTAGTACCTTGATAGATGAAGTCCTCAAATACTTGTGGTAGCATTAAAGAAATGATAAAATCACCCCTGCTTAGGCTCCTCAAAATGTCTTCCTCTAGTTTACCACCATCATGACAACTTCCAAAAAACCACGACAATGTACACAGATCGTGCATCTGGTGTAGGCATAGTGAGTAGTTTTTCATTGTTTCCCTAAACTCAATTCTAAGCCCATGGAACAGCTTGTCTTCTTTATATTTTCAGTATTTTTATTGTGTTTTCAAAAGAAAGCTCCTTGACAAGTTGTTGAGACTGCCAAAAGAGAAGGCAAGTGAAGTGAATGCACAGAAGTGAAAGCCGTCCAACCAGAACAAGAAAAGTGCCCTGTACTCTGGGCCTGTACTGACTTCAGCAGTGCTGCTAATGCCCAATGCAGGTGGCTGCAGCAATAGAAGAATTGGCAAGGCAGGGGCAAACCCACCTGGGCTGCTGCACTCTGGCCAGACACAACTGCATGGGTAGAAAACATGGCTCTGAAGGGACATGACGTAGATGACCAAAAGCCATGCCACTGAAGAACATTGAGACAACCAACAGGCAGATAAGGTTGTCAAAATTGAAATAGCTCAGACAGACTTAGACTGGGAGCAGAAGTATGAGCTGTTTGTAGCCTGATGTCTCCGTGAAACATCAGGACATCTAGAAAGAGGTGCAGCACACATAGAGATGTGCTTGTGATCGAGGGGTGGATGCTGATTTCATCCAGTGCTTTGGCTACAGTCAGCAGTGCTGGCACAGCATCAGAGCTCTCTCTCCAACATTCCACACCCCATAAGTAGGCTGGATATGGGAAAGTCCTGGGAGGGGACACACCTAGCTGACCTAAACCTTGACTCAGCCAAGGGGATATTCCATGGGTGTGTGTGGCAGGGGCATTCTTTACTTACAATGTTTGCCTTCCCAAGAAACCACTATACAAGCTTCCTATTCCCAGGTAGTGGACAAACACTGTCTGATGATGGGGAAATACAGAGTATATTTTTTCTTTTTGCTTGTGCATGCACAACCCTTTGCTTTTGCTTCAGCAAACTGCTTTGTCTCAACCTACAAGTTGTCTTCTATCTTATTTTCTCTCCTCTGTATTTCCTCCTGTCCAGCTGATAAGGGGGACTGGGGGGACAGCTTGGGGGATACTTGGCATCCAGCCAAGGTTAATCCAACACACATTGTAAGAACACTAATAATTAAATAACATTCTAATGGCCAGACAAGATATTCCACCTGATTCAGGAGCAATCTAATGAACTTCAGTGAGGTCAAACTAGTTGGATTCATGTGGCTTAAAATAGCTAGGATACAGATCAGTGTTAAAATTTCAGCCTAGAAAAATTTAGGATATTAAACTATTTTGCAGAGGGATATCTACAGCTACAGTTGACAAAATACAAAGTACAATCAGTTACAATCTTCAGTAAAGAAGTAATTCCCCTTTATGGTACAGTTATAAAGCAAGTACATTACAGTTGTTGTAGATCATTAATCATTTTTACTACAGTAGTGCCTAAAACCACACAAAAGATGAGCCTCGTAAGATTCTGTAGTATGCAGACACACAGCAAAAGACCACAGCTATCCTGAAGAATTTATAGACTAGGCAAACAATATAGGCACCTTAGGAGAAAGTGATGCAAAAAATGAGCAGTGTGAACAATGCAATCACAGAAAATGTTAGGTTTGCAATGGGAACGAGCACACAAGATGCTGAGAAGGGATGGGGGGGAACAAGGGGGCACTAAGAAGCAGAAAAGACAAAGAAATGTAGGTGAGCAGGACCAGGATGGATACACTTGGGACAGAAGTGAAGTAAAACTGAGGTGAAGGGTGTTGGAACAGATTCAGAGCAGATACTCACTAAGTGGAGAGGCAGAGGCAAGCCTGTCAGAAGTGCAGAAATAGCTGAACACTGAGGGTAGCCTGCAACAACATCTGGGTGGACTCTCTGGACTCTGTTTTTCCACACAGTTGCCCTAGAGCTGATCAGAACTCCTCAGTAGGCCAAGAGGCATTTGGAAACAGGTTCTGCTGGATGTATCTAAAACAGATGATGCACTAATTTGTTCTTGTATATGCTCTTACATAATTGTATTTATATATTACCATACCACAGAAAATCATTTATTTGCCATTTTGGACCACAGAACTATAAAAATAAAGCACATATGACACCTGCCTTAAAAATTATACTAGCTGTCACTCTTTGATTGAAACACATCAGCTTTGTAATCAAAACAAAGTGAAATTAGGGACTTTATTCTTGAACAGATATTACCAGTGTATCTCAAAGAATTAGGATAAATGTCAGTCATAATACAGTTTTGCTCTTCAATATTTACTGATATATTTTCTCTGCCCTAAGCACAGAGTGAGAAGGCAGTGAAAATCAGACTGAACATAAAATCTCTTTAGCAAACAGCAATTACAACTGACAGTGCAAAATTAACAAGAACATTGGAGATAGTGTGGGTTGGTTTTTTTCTCTCTTTGGTTTCACCAGATGAGTTACACAGCAGCAAAGCAAAAGGGCATATTATATATAATACTGCATGCAAATTCATGGTAAAGCACACATGGATACAATTTCCTAAGAAAAAAGTCTCTTCCTGTGATCAGCTCCATGAAGGGAAATCTCTGTTTCCACAAAAGTCTGTGGAACTCCTCTAGTGAGGCATTGGTCTGGAAGGCTCTGGTTTCATGACCTCCATGAAAAATTATTTTAAAGGTGTTCTTTAACTACTGAGCAGGGACCCAATCTAGAAATAGTGAATATAAAGACCTCTTGGTTCAAGCAGACTAAGAAATGTTCCTAGAGTAATCCTTTCATAAAGGAGTATAAGATCAATAAAGCATATGAATAAGGTGTGTGTTTGCACACATGTATAGGGAGGAAATAATTTTCTCTCTATGGCAAAAATTGAGAAAACATAAGAAAAAAATGCATTCCATTCTGGTGGCAATGTTGCAAAAGAAACAGAAAATTAAGAGTAGCTGCAGAATACAGAATTTTTGTTTTAAAACCCCTGAACTTTCTCTATCTTACTCAAAAGAAAACAGATCCATAATCTATTTAGTGTATACATTCTATCAAAAAGAGAAAATACTAAAGCAATCTTCATTTTGTCAGCACTGGAATTAGTTGCCTGGAGCTGAAACAAATGTCTGAAAACAAGCAAAATGCACACATTGTCACAGAGCATGGTCATCCACTACAAAATCCATCAAAATAAGCAACCAATCCTCTGTCACTTGATGTCTTATTCATAATTCAGAAGGTCACTCTTTAATTTAAAGCATTTTAGATCAACACAAGAATAACTTGGTGAAATTTAATGATTTCTGGATGTTCTGAATGTTTTCTGAACAAAAATACCTGTACTAGGTACAAAACAAAACAAAACAAAAACAAAAAAAAAAAACCCAACACAAAACCAAACCAAAACAAACAAACAAACAAACAAACAAAAAAAAGTCTTGTATGTACATCAGGAATTACTTCTCCCACAGATGAGGAAAGTTTGCCTTTCTTGCAGCAATTTCACTGATACTTCCCAGCTTTTCACTGACCTTCCCTTTAGTTCATCCTCTACAATTTTTTTTTCTTTTAGGTCCTTTAAGAGAGATTCTTCTAATATGACTGGCATACAACTATTTAGCAATCTCAGCAAACTGTAACTGAAGCTGAGGAGTCTTTTCTGATCGTGATTTCTGCCATTCACTTGACTGTTTTGGTAGAAGACATTTCTCCTATGTACATGGCAATAGTATTTTCTTTAATTCTTTATTCTTTGTTACCAATAGCTTCACGACCATTTTCAAATTTACCTTCTTCTACTGAGGCAGAGTGCAAAGCCAAGCTGAACAAAGAAACACTGCAGAGTTATGAAAATCATTGTGTTTTCTGAATCCAGTGCCAGCTTCTGTGTGTTTGCAATCACAGCAAACTGCTTTCAAACTAAATGTTACAGGTTTTCAGATAGAGAAAGAAAAACAATGAAGCTACTTAGGAGCACCCATGCAAATAATAAACACAATCAAGCAGCCCACCCAGGAAAAACTCTTTGGTCCTGTCCAGTCCACGACACAATTGCCCAGGCAGAGAACAGAGAGATGAGGGAATATTGAACCTTTGAGGGAAAGGGGTGGAGACAGAAGTGTAGTGAACAGTTCAGAGCTTCCAGGGCAATGATCACAAAAGCTATCAGCTTGACCAGGGATAATACAAAGAACCTGAAAGCAGGAAAGGTCTGTTCTGCTTATCAGATATGGACCTAACAAATGTGGGGGAAAACTTTTTTTTTTTTCTTACCAGCTTTTATGAATAAGTCACATGCACAAAGTCCTATTGTCGTGTGACCTTCTGCTTGCTTTTGAAGGTTAAGTAATAAGTAATGAATTATGAATAATTCATAATTAATGAATAAGTAATGATCCTTTTCAGAGTGACTGGGATTGACTTGCTGATAGCAGTGCTTCAGAAAGAAAAAGCTTGCAGTGAAAACAGGATCATTCTGTTCAAAGAACGTGAAGAAAAGATAGATGGATAAAGGCTCTACATAAAGCTCTTAACAGAGAGGTGGAGGAAGCCAGTTTTATTTCTAGGAACTGTCTTAGAAGCATCTCTGTGGGAATAGGGGATTAGGTATAATTTCAACCTCCAAACTAAAAAGTAAGTTCTTAAGAATGAAGACAGAGAAACTCTGTTCCTGTTTTCTTGCAGAGCCTTCAAAAAAGGGAACTTCCTAAGAATATATGCAGGAAGTACTGAACAGAGGCAGGTCCCACTGTGCTAGCAGTGTGTAAGTCTGTGCAGGCTTAGCAATGCCTCAGGCTGGCTACACAGGAATGGTACTCAATATCACTGTTCACAGGTTTTGTAATTCTGCAGTGCTTATTTCCAAAAACGCTTCAGAGATGATTGACTGCTTTGTATCAATGGTGTAAGGCTAAAGGAAGCACCACTAAACAAATCTCCCTTCCAAGATCAAGGAACTAGTATAAGCATTCCTAGGTCAGATAAATGAGAAGGACATCATCATCGTAAACTATTTCTTCTATCTACTTTGTTCTCTTCCCATTAATTTCTCCTCCCCCAACAGTTCTCCTGTATCCCTGGCTCCTATATTGTGCTCCCTATTACAGCTCTGTCCACTATCTCTTTTTTGCAACAATCACCTGAATTTTTCATTTAGTTGAAAACACATGCCATTTGCCCCTCCAATGGCCTGAGATACATTGCTTATCCCACAGGCAAGCAGAGTGCACTGATGTTCTGGCTAGAAGGTGCTTACACCTATTGGAAGGAGCGCTCTTCTGGCCAGGCTTTGAAGGAGACTCAGGACCAACCCTGCAGACACTCCACTGATGAACTTTACATTACACCAGTGGGCCAAGAAGCACTCTGCTTTTCACTGCATGTGAGCAAAAACAAGCACAGGCATGTTTCATCTAGGGAAAAAAAAAATCAACAGTCTGCATTTCTGTAACAGGCATGAGGAACAGTCCTGGGAGAGAACTTAAGCTTAAAAGGTGCCTGATTTCCTCACTTTATTAGTTCTGTCTGTGTGAAAGAGCTAGTATTTTGAAACACAAATTGAGGTGAGTTAGGAAAGGAACTACACTTCTGCAAACTCGTGTAGCTGTATGCATATTTATTTATCTTACTAACAGTCTTGCCCAGTATCATGAAAAGATGTGGTTATGAAGCTTTGTCTGAACAGCACCTCATTGAAGCTGGAGATATTTTGCTTTCCTTGCAGTTCCTCTGCTGCTGAATTCACTTTCCCTTATTCTTCCATGAGTTGAATGTCATCAGGATGTCTAGTGGGTAGTTTGAGAAGCAAGTCACTCTGCAGTGGACTTTAGGAAAAATCCACAATCTCACATTCGATTTGATAGATCTAAACAACATGAACTCGTGACATATGAAAAATGACAAATAGGTCATGTAGTTAACTGGGAAACAAACTCCACTGAGTATGGTTTGAGCAAAACACCTGCCATGTATAAAAAAAGTTGTGATGAATTTATTTATACTTTTTTTAGAGAAAAGTCCACTTAGTCCAACTTATAAATTGTATGAATGTATTTCACACGTGATTTTAATTTTGGATTTACAGACTGCATCAATTTATCTCATTTTCTTCACATCAAATAAGGAAAATTAAATATGTATTATGTTAACATGAAATATGTTTCCCTCAAAGCACTTTTTCCTGTCCACAGTAATTAGGGTGGCAGCACCATTATTGTTTGCTGTTCCCACAGCTTCTATTTTCCTACTGAAATCAAAATTTGTTTTTGCTGTTGACTCAATTACTCTAACTAAGTTTATTTGGAACTTACTTCTAAAAAATATTCTTAAAACCAGAGCCAGAGTAATTTTCATTGCCCTGAAGGAGCTAATTCAAAGCATTTTTTAAATAGATCATAATGTGGAGGCATTTTCCCAATTTTGTTTATTTGGTCAGCAAATTTTACATACTTTAATATTGTCAGTGGAATCAAATATCACTGACTTTTCTCCAGTACCACAAACAAAAAGGTAAATTTTACTGTAATTGTCAAGTTTGGATTCCAAACTTTGATAGAAACAGTATTTTATCTTAGCCAAATACTAAAAGTACATGCATGTAAATATTTACACATATGTATGTGTACATACACATACATACATTTGTATATGTGAATGCATGCGTGACACAGAAATTGACTAATCCGCCTATTTATACTTAATTGCTACCCCAACATCAAACAGTAGCCCAACCTTGCTAAGAATCTTTTTATGACCTAAATGTACAGGCCTAGTGAGAAAAAGCAGGATCTAAAACAGGAGTAAAGGGTAAGAGAAGAGGCTCTCTTGGGATATTTGAAACTCTTTTTATTATATGTATAACTAAATATATATTAAATATGATCTCTTTACTGCACATAAAAATATTTCGTTCACTTTTTCAAAACAAATTCTGAAGTTACATCAGTAAACATGATTATCTCAAATCACCAATTCAGAATATAACGGTATCCATAGCTTTGATATTTCATTAATCAACAATGATCAACAAAGAAATGCATAAAAGAGACAATAAATAAATCTTCATAAATTTGTGTGTCCACTGTGTGATAAAAACCTAGGTTTTATTTTTTTTTCATAAATTCTTATGTATGTGATTTGTCTTTTTTGGCTCCAAATCGATATATTTTGGCAGTGTATCTTTACATAATACAGGTTAACACAAGGCCAACACTGAATTAACCTTGTTATTTTTCTAAACACACACATAAAAAAGAGTTTTCACATTAATTGATCACTTTTATTAGAGACTATGAGCACAAAATAATCTCCTCTCTCTCTACCAAGAGTACTGCATGCACATCTGGCATACCAGTCCATGCTGAGAGGGAAGCAGTGATGCTTTCCTCATATCAACATCCAGATTCCTGAGAGGGCTAAGGGTGCCACACATCTATCACAGACATTTCACTACGCAGTTAGTTATGATGGCCATCACCTCTCAGGGCTGTCATTAAGGTCTGCACATGTCTACTGATTTCTTTTGCCATCATGTGCATATTAAGTGCTAAAATGCCATCACTGCAGGCTTTGCACTCTGGCACTTGCTTTCCATATTTCAGATGTATTTGGTGTTCTCATGATTGCCTTCTGTCCTTGGGCAAAAATGCTGAGGAAGTGTCTCATCCTTTTGCATGACAGAGCCCGAAGACACCAATCCTTCTTTCAGAGATACATCAGTAATTCTTACACAGTAAACCTGTGTTAATCTCACAAACAGTGTTTCACAAAGTGGTGCTGAGCTCACAGGCTGGAGTACATAGGAAAGCAGCAGCTCATTTTATCAAGTAGATGTCAGCTGAAACACATGACTAGCACAACCAAAGAAATGTGTAAAAAGGGTTTTGGAATTGATCTCACCATTTTCATGTTTTATTACTGCTTCAATGCAATTCAGTGAGTAACAATCCATCATAAAACCACAGTAAATATGGTTAATTGACATCTATTTCACTCCCCTAATATAGTGTGCTTTTGTATCTTAAGGAAGCTCCTAGATGATTAATGATTTTTTTCCCTCTCTCAGACTAACGGATCCAGGGCATTTTACTTTCTGAAGCTCTAAATGATATTGCATGCTGTACCATAACTGCTACTATCCATAACACTCCACACAGAAAATATACATCTTTTTCAAAATGTCACATATATTTTGGAAGATGTTCTAAAATTATTTCCATATAGGAAGTATATTATAGATATTGTCCTATTGTGTTTTTATCACTCTAAAGAAGGACTAATCTGTCATTTAAACATTTGTAAAATAATTCAGACAATATTTTGGGAGGGTGTTTGGTCTGCTTCTCCTGGAATTACCTCATCAGTTTTATGCAGGGTGTTTGATAAAACAAGAGATAAAGCCTCACATCAGTAGGCAAACTTAATTCACTTAAGACACTAAATTCACTCAAGACACTGACAGTGAACTTCAGGCAGTAAGAGCTGAGGAGGGGGAGATAACCCACACAGAACACCCACACACTAAGCAAAAGTATACTGTGATTAGACTAAAAAATAAGGTAAAATTTCCTCACTGACTACGTGAGTCAGAGAGGAGTATCTAGTAAAAATTCCACCCTGTCCTCTTCTGAATGTGAGTCTCACATTTTAACAGATAATGGTTTCAGGGCTGGAAGCTCCTGAATTGATCTATATGACACTAATTTAAAACATGTTTACCTTAGAAAATGTACAGAAGTAATATTGATCAACCTAACAATTCTAAGGAGACTCAAAAAGAAGACAGAAGGAATTGAAGAACTCAAATTTCAAAAACTTTCACATCCTTGGAAAAGGGTTACGCTGAGAGGGTTGTGAGCTGTGTGGGATTTTACTTCTTCCTCATTTCTTTCTCATGGTAGGAGGCCAGAATATCCCTAATAGGAGTGATATAATTAGCAATCTGTGCTGATTAGTCATTCTTCCTCTGATCTGGTGACTGTCACACAGTTTACATTAAAAAAAAAAATCTCCTGTATTCCAAACTTCATTATATCTCTCTGTACTTCTAACATGTTAACTGTTGATATTATGTGTAATTTTTTTCTTCTCAACTCTGCCTAGACACCATGTTTTTATTTGAAGCTTCCCAGATAATTAAAAAAAGAACAAATAAAAGTTAAACCTACTGAAATGTAAGGTACTTCCAATCATAATGAACTGAGGAAAACAACAAAGCAATTGCCAATAACTGAAAACCCTTTTCAGAACTCCTTTGGCCACACAGTACTCATTTTTTTCTTAATAATTGACTGAAAGTCCTCAAAATTGTTGCTGTTCTAATTTTGATGTTATTGAATTCTCAACTGAAGGCAATGGACAACTGAACTGAGTTTAGTCTTACTTCCATAGGAACCAGAATGGTCTATTAGAAAAGAATGATGAATCCAGAACTTAATAAATAAATAAATAAATAAATGTTGTATTACTTTTTGGTGTGTTAGAATTTTCATACTTCTAAGATCATTAAAATATCTTTATTATTAGCAATTTTACATAAAGAAACCATTGAAAACTAACTTCATTTAAATTTTAATATTTCACAAGTAAAAGAAGAAAATTCATAATTAATATGTTAAGAAATAATTTTATCTGTCTTGGCATTTTTCTGCTAAAAGCTGAAAAGCACCTTGCAAATATTAAGTATCCCTCTAAGGTGACTCTTTTTATTATTGACATATTTAGAAGAATCGAAGCAAGAAAAGTACCAGTGACTGCCGAGAGTCAGAATGAATGGCAAAAAAGAGTATTTCAAATTCTAAAGTCCTGATTACCCACCCACAGTCTTCATCACACAATGACGCTCCTCTTTCTCTGTGAAGACAAGATGATTTACCACTGCCTTCTCAATAATTGGAATATTCATAAGCAATTATAGCTGTGTTCATAGAATGTTCTTGGACTTAAGCTCTTGAATAAAACCATTATCAAGGATTAAAAAAAAAAAAAAGAAATCAAATTATCACAGAAAATAGCACATGTTCACTTTACCAGGGTGTTTCAACTCTATTCATGAAATTCATGAAGCTGTACAGTAAACTTACTACATCTTCTGCACTTCTAGAGAACTGAAGTCTGGTAACACCCATGACAACTTGGATTCCAAAAAAGAATTAAAGTCACTGTGATCCTGTCGATGCAGAGCCACAAACCTAATTGACTACCAAATTATAAATTTCCAGTTTTACATACAAATCCTCCAATAAGCATCAAGGAAAAAAACAAACAGAAAATTATTCAAATTTACTAGAGGAAATGTAAACATTTCACAATACCAGAGTGAGTTGAAACAGTCATAACTTAGGAAGCAGGCAACTTTTCAACTTCAAAAGTTATTCTTTTAAAATATCAGTATTTTGTCAGTGCCTCCTCTGGAATCGAAAAACAAGATTTTGCTTATTTTACTTCAGTCTAAATGTCCAGAACCTTCAAAGGGCTTTCACCAAGTTACAAACAGGCCCCTGGAAATCTAGAATTGAAAACTGAAATAAAAATAAGTACAGTAAACAAGCTGTTGCTGCCACAGTATCTCCTCTCCGTGCAGTCTCCAGCAAACCAGGCTGCTCTGTGCCGGCGCAGCAGATCCGAGCACCATCCTGCACCAACACAGAGCTCGCACCTCCTGTTGCTGCACTGAGTGCTTCATCTCAGGCAGAGAGGGAAATAGCAGGGCAGCTGTGTGCCAATTCCACACTCCAGTCCTGGAGCTGTTAAGTGAACACCCAGTTCCAGTGTGTCTTGACAATGTCTGGGTGAAAGCAGGGGCACAGGGCAGTGCTTCTGCAGCCACCTGCCAGCACGGCTTTTCCAAGCAGCCCATCTTGGAATCAGGAGCCACCAACAAATGGCTGCTTCCCAAACCCGGAGACTGCAGCCTTTATCCAATTAATATGCTTTACAATTCCACCCACATGAACCTGGCTCTAAAGCAAACCTGGAAGACTTTGTGCCAGAGATCCTCAGGCTGAAAGGATTTAGTTTAAAAGTCAGATGCATACACTCAGCCTGGAAGCAGTCACAAGACCTCCTTCCCTGCCAGATGGCTGGGCAGTGCAGTATCCTCACAGCATTCCCTAAAACATGCTGCTGACACCCAGCGAAGTGTGGACATCGAGGTCTCCTGGGGACAGAGCCAGGAGGGATGGGGCCGGCACTGCTTCTGGCAAGCCTGAAAGCAGCCACTTGTTGGGATGCGGAATTCGGAAAAGGCTGATGCCAAGACCTAGGAGCACAGCAAATTCACTGAAAAGTGAAACAAAGGGTGACATTCCAGCTTCAAAGAATAAGTGGCAAAACCCATCATGAATATCTCCAAAGTTCTCTTTACTTTAAGAAAACAAGAGACATGTTCCTTACAAGCAAATTAAATTGAGCTACTACCAAAAAAGTGAATTTTTTGTGTCCATGGGTGGGCACATACTGATAAATTTTACTATGAAATGAATACCACTAACTTTGCAGAAGGTAACAGGAAATTAAAACACAGCTGTATATACACACAGATTCTTAAATTTGCATGGATTCTTCCAAAGAAGTGAATGGTGTCTTTTCTCTATTGAGTAAAAATGATGCGTTCTTTAAAACTAACTTCAATGACTTCTAAGTGCTAGAGGCTGATACAAAAGGACTATTAGTAGGTTGTCTCTCCAGGTATGTTGATTCTCTGGCAGTTTTAAGAAAAATCAGATTTCCTACGTGGATTTATTTCAGTTGTTTACAATAATCTGACTTATGGAAAGTATTTCAGATGGGAAATAGAACTTACTGGTACCTGCTTAATGAAGCAATAGAATTTCTGTTTTCAGTGTCTAAATGTAATAATGGACTTATTTCTCACTAGAACTTGCTCTTAATAATGATGTGGATAATGTCAGCCACCAAAAGCCATGAAATCCAAATTTCAACTTCAGTTCAATGTGCTCTCCATGTGAATATGCTGTATTTCACCTAGAACCACATTTAAAAATCCACAGGTAAATAAAGTGTTTATCTTAGTTTTGAAAAGTCATTGTGATTTATTTCTGGCAAAGAATAGAATGCTTTTTTTGATCTATGTGACTTGTGTTTTCCCCTGAAAGCACTGTGCATCCATCATTCCATACATTCTGGGGCATGATGCACTGGAGTAAAAAGCATCTGCTGTACAAGAACCCCTAAGCTGGCAGCTGTGTTTTGCTGACAGACCTTGGGAGTTAGATATTTATCAAGTTCTTGCTAGTAGATGGGCGCACAGTTCACAATAATGCAGGATAATCTCTGTGGACTCAACTTTTGCAATAAAGCAAGATAGACTCTGGCTGTAAGTTGTAAGAAAAGTGACAAATACAGACCCTTCCTAAAATGTCATCATGATAGTGAAGCCATTGGAAGGGGAAAGTACTCGATGCATTATAAAATATTTTAATTTATTAAACTTCATTGCATTTCACTTTTAGGTATTTATAATCCTCAGTTTTTCCTTTAGAGCTGGATGAGAATGAATAAACACAACCACCATAAACTGAAAAGGTGTAGAGACAAATTCCTTCAAATTGAACAGAAATAAGGCAAGCCCACCTTTCAACTTTTGGCTTGTAAAGTTACTGGCTTAGAAAACAAATAATCAAATGCAATCAAATAGAGAATTGCTCCAGATTTGGTGGTAATTTGTTGCTATATAAGAAGCAGTGGAGAACTACATGTAATACAAAGGAAAAAGCCAAACTCTTAGCCCAAGAGAAGATCTGAATTGAAACAAAACTTTCTATGGGGTATTAAAGAATTCAGCTGATAATTTTCTCCACGCTTCAAGGTTTCATTTCCACAGTTAAAATTGCTAAAATCACCTTTGAAATCAATGGAAACAGTCTGAAGTCTTTGGCGGGACTCATAAAATGTACATTGCTAACCTCCAATTTCTCTATCATCACCAGAGTCTATTTGCTGAAGAACTGGTCCAATATGCAGTTAAGTTGCAGTTAGGTACAATATGTAAACAGAAAGGCGTGTAAGAGGATATTCAAGGTAAAGCAGAGATACAAAAGAATACAACATGTAATAATTATAACTGCATAAGGTCATCACCTTCGGCAGTTATAACTATTACATGTATTTTTTACAGCATTGTTCCTCCTATTTGTTCAATCTATTTGTTATTCATTGCCTCTTATTTAAGAATATGTAAAGTGACTCCTAGCCCTAGGGAGTTCAGTTTTGGGAAAATGACACACATATGCAACCCTGAGAAAGGATAATGAAGAATGAGTCCCAACAGATTGAAAATTCAAATGCAGTTTAATTGAAAAAGTTGAAAAACAAGGGGAAACATTTTTTCCAATTATTTCAGCTTCTGCTATAAACAAAGATGAATGTTTCTCAAGTTTTTGCCATTAATATTGTTGCTGCAAATCTCAAGTATGCAAAACAAAATTAAATAAACAGGACTGATTCATCATTACACTCCAGTTGTTTTGCAGTGCTCTGGTGAAGCAGCAAATGCTGAAAAAACATGTTGTTAGACCAATTTTATGGCTGTTCTGCATCACCAAAGTGGCACAGAGCAACTTATCACAGACAAGTAGCACAAAACAATTTGAAAAACCTCTTCTTATTCTTCCCATCTCTGTCCTCTCTCGCTTTCCCTAGCAGTTGCACAAGACTAAGAGAATTAGTTGTCCTCCTGCTTCCTTGATCCCTTCTGTACCTAAAGGCATATGGAATTACTTTCATGTTGCTACTCACCCCTGGGGCTGCTCCTCAATGCAAAGCTGGTGAGCACCGCAGACGATGGCTAACCCTGACTCCTGCTCTACAACTGTGCCTGACTGCAGCCCAGCACAGAGCCAGAGCAGGACTGGGATCATTGAATATAAGCTGTACAAACAGATAAACAATTCTAACAATGTGTTACTAAGAGCTGTAACTAAAACAGCCGGGAAAAAAAGAAACCCAAAACACAAAACCAAAAGGCAAAACCTCTGGAAAACGAATGTGCCTATGATGCACACCTGCAATTTGTAAGACACTGCTCAGCAAAGCACTTACACTGCCATGGCTGAAGTTGAGTTGAGCTTCCTGAAGCACTTCAGCACACTTTACTTTTGGATGAAAACTCTTATGAACAATGACAATTCCTAGGTGCTGAAAAAGGGGTATCTACTTCTGCACTAAGCACCCAGGAGACGGGGAAAGCAGAACATGCAGCAAAGGTGGCAGGGACACAGCAAAGGTACTTAATGCAGTTTAGGCCTGTGTTGTGTGAGAGAAACTGATCCACAGCTCCTCAGCCGCAGGGATGCAGTTTCCCTTGATATACTTGTCTGGCTGACTGCCAGCCCATTTCTGAGGTAGGAAGTGAAAGTGAACCTCCTTACCCATTTACTTTCTTTAGAACACTGAAAGAACTTATGACCTGTTGTCCAGGCCAGCAGGTAACAAGGTGACCTCCCCAGCTGCAACTCTGCACTTTCATCAGCTCACCTCACCCTTTCCCTTCTCAGCCTCACTGTGGCTCTCCACTTTGGCACTGGTATCCATGGTCATAACCACAGTGGAAACACAAAGCCCACATTTCCTTAGACTGGGATGATTTTTTTTTTTAAGTTCAGAACCAATTAAATACATGTTACCAGCTGAACTAAAAATCATGTTTTCCTGACACACAGAGAAAAGAAGAAAGTGCTTTGTATATCCTTTATCCCCTCTATTTCCCAAAAAACAGCAGAAAAGTCCCATTCTTAAGAAAGTCCAGGGGAGATTAAAAGCCATGGAAATATATGTAGTCAAACCAAGTCCACCTACAACTGCAGCAGGAATAATACACAGCAAGATTTAGATGCAAATATGATGGTCTAGAACCCCAAATAAAGAGTTTAAATTTACTGGCATACAGAAAAGGAAGACATTCATAATTATCGGTCAGTGAATGATTTTCAAAACCACATTGGATATATTTACCAACTAACACTTAGGAGATGAAAACCCCTGACATTTACTATCTAATATTAGACTACAACTCCCTAGTGTTTTACACCTATAGGATAAACTACAGGCTGGAGAATGAAGAAGGAAGACAGGTACAGAAATGTACATAAGGAGGATGATACCGAAAAATTTTGAACAGTCCAGTTCTCACTTACATCATCAAAGCTTGCATTACATGTTCTTGATGTTCCTGGGCATTTATCTGAGGGCTCCCAGACCCAGGTTTTACTCATTCAGGCAAGGTCTTCATTAGGTTCAATTCTAGTTTAATTTTGGTATAACTAAGGTATACCCTAAGACACTGATCTGTTCAGTCACTGGCAGCATTTTCAGCTGAATTGGTAGATAAATCTACAGCATTTAGAAATCTGAAAAGCATTTATTTGGTTTTCAAGAAAATTATGCACACACACTGAATCATTCCCTCCTGACATATTTTCATTGGCTGTGATCACACTCCTTTGAAATGAGAAGAAATCACAACTGTGCATACATGATTAACTTTAATTAGCAAGCACCTACAAATCAATTATTAGATTGTCACCTAATTAGCTGGAATAGTAAATTGTAAGCAGCTGAGAGAAATTTCAGGGAGGAATGAGAAAACAAACAGTGCCAGGCACAAATGAATTCAGACCCAAGTTCAGCACCACTGAAGATGAACTGAGATGGGGTCTAGGAAGCTCTGACTTGTTTTCCAGTTCAAGTAATGAGGACATTAAATAATTTCTGTAAAGCTACACAGGTCCTCACTCTGAACACAAGACCCAGCAAACAGAGCTGTACCTAGATTTTGTGTTACAGCACTGTGTGTGGAGCACCACAGTATCCGAGCTGAGGATTTAGATGATTTTATTGTCTATGTATTTTAAAAATGTTACATCATCTGAAAGATTATTTTAGCCATATTTTACCAGGTTGCAGAGACGGGAACATGTTTTGCCATCCTGACCTCTACTTTTCCCTATTACATCTCCCTTCTAAATCTTGGCTCAGATACAGAAATATCAAGAGGATTTGGTGGGCAGGGCAGCCAGGCTATTGACACAATCGCAGTTTCTTTTTTTGAAATGGATAGGGTCTTTGCAAGAATTCCGATGATCACAATTTTGGCTGTAATAACATAATTCATAGGAAATATGATAAAGAAGCTCTGAGCCACTTCATTGTGACCACAGTTTTTAATCATAAATTATTCTAATCTGGGATGAAAAAAATTTATTAGTATTTGCATTTCCTGACAAGGTTATTGCATGAGCATATGCATCATATGCTACTCAGGATGGAGTACAGATGCTGGTTTTGGAACAAGGTAGCTGGACACAAGTACCATTCAGGTGATTTGGTCCTGACAGCAAGTATGCTGCTCAGTTTCCGGAGGGAAAAAATCCCAGATCACCCCTTGGTGGATCTGGCAGAAAAGGAATTGAACTTACATTGTTTTTGAAATAATTTACTCCAGTAAACAACTAATGAAGAGAAAAAAAAACAACCAAACCACTGAACCACATTTCCTTTCCTTTCCTTTTGCCTTCCTCAAATGAAATACCTTACAGAATACCTCTTTATTAATCTTTTTTTTTTTTTCCAACACTGCTATTTCGACCATTATCTTTCTTTATAACAAATGGAAAAGCAGTACTCAAATGAGAGTTGTAAAAATTCTAGTGTGCGGTTGCTCTTTAAATGAAAAATCATTTATTCTTTTAATATGCAGTGCATAGAACAATTCCATTAAGTATTAGTGCTTTTGATTTAATATGAATTTGGCTTTCTTCCTCTCTCCTCTGTTTTTCTCATCTAACAAAATTGTATCAGCCCAAATGGTATTATACAATGTACCTTATAATGCTCCTAATGTAAAAGCCTGTCTTAGTCTGCTTTCAGCAGAGATTCTGTTTATGCTTTAACAAAGGTAAATGAAAGAAAAATTCGGAGCATTTGAAAATTTTTATAACAAGCTTAATATGGCATATCTTCATAACAGGGAAAAGTGAAAATACATTTTTAGAAAGTGATTACTTAAGAATGCTTTGCCTGAAGTTCGAGTTTTAAAGCAGACCCAAAGCCTTCCAGCCATTGTTATGAAAACCATCAGGCAGTGAAGACATCTATGGAAATGGTTGGGGTGGTAGCTGGCAATTTCAGCATCATTTAGGTTTTCTCCTTGCTGAACTTTACATCAAACCTGTCTGTCTTTCAGGCAGACGAAACCATTTTTTTTTTTAATTTATAATCAAGGATTACTGTGAAAACTACCAAAGTATTCACAATATGATCTGCATTTCCCATGCTACAAAGACAAAAAACTAGGATGTGTAAAAGGTATATGATAAGAAGACCTTTAATGCAAAAGCCAGTTCATTAACTGACTGCCTCAGTCTTTAATTGTAAAAGACTGCTGTGTGAATTTCCTGGATGACTCAATGTCTATTTAAGAACATATGTTTATGCTGTTTTCTACAAGCTGATCTTGCTTATGAAATGATGTTTCTCACTGAGGACATATTTTTTTTTCGCAGTATGAGAATGATTCATAACCATATTTTTGACTTGATCAGAATTTATTATTTTTCTTGATGCATCTCAGACCAGACTGATGGGTCAGCCAGACAGAATGTCTGTCATGCTAGAAAATAAAATATACCCTCCTGTTGTACTGACAATACAAACTGTTCATTAACAGAACTCGTGAGCAAGATAAAATAAAGCAGGTGGAGAAAAGATTTTTTGCTAAAACAAGCAGCTGAAATCCCTTTCAGGCTTATCAGCTTGAATTGAGGATTATCTACTCCTCGTGCAACACTAAATATGATAAAGGAAAGCATACTGTCTGTTTCAGCATTCTCAGTAAGAGAAAATGCTTCTCTTTGAGCTGAAATAAAAGCACCAAGAACATACTGCTGCTGCTAAGTACTTTGTACAGGCAAAACCCCTTGATACAAGGAATAAACAGTTTTGCCACATTAGAATATTACATTCCCAGTACTTAACAGATTTCAAGAAGAACCTATCATGAATTTCCTTCTGGATTTAAGAACAGTGCAGTGAGAATAGCATGTTATCTGCACAAAACTAATGTGATGCCATGACAGGCCCACACAGCTGCTCCTCCAAAGCCTTCACAAACTGAGAATGAAAAGAGAGCTTATCCCCTAATTCCACATAACAGTTATTACATTTTTAATACGCAGAAAGCATTTCCCTCTCTTACCTTTGACAGGCATGTGCTGAAAGGATGCTCCAAGATATTTTTCAGGATGCTGGTTATAGAGGAATTCCTGACTTACATAGGTCAGCTGCCATGGCACAATACTAAAAATGTCAGACAAAGCAGTCAGAATTAACCAGTGGCTTGACAAAAATAAGCTTACTTTGGACCTAATCTAGAGACTGCATAGTGGTAGGTGTGTGTTAGAGAAATGGAAAATATGACAGGTCCAAAAGGACAACTGAGGGACGAACCATGGACTTAGATTGCTATGCCTATTTATTTGACTAGTATAGAAATGTAATGTTACTGTTCCTGAGCCTTGTAAATGAGTACTGTGAAATTTATCATATCCAGAGTTCTCCTTTCAGCAATTTTGCATAATATTTATGCAAATACAATTACAATTATTTTGAAAGGATTGGCATAACTTCCAAAACTGTCTCTCCAGAGAGGAATCTCCCAAATAGCTTTAGGTTCTCAATATGAAAACAAAATTCTATTTACTCTTTCCTTTCTTATAACCTCCTAAATTTACTAAAATAATGAAAACACCATCCAAGAAAAAAGAATTCCAAGAAACACCTCCATAATATAGCCTGTGGATCAACGAAAAACACAGCATCACTAAGGAATAAACAGCGAAATTTTTCAGAAGAGTGAATAATCCAGAAAAATCTCAAGAAGGTTTTGCACATATAGAAGTATGTATATTATCAAGCAAGCCAGTGAGCTCTATTGTCTGCACCTTCCTGCAAAGCCATGAGGCTTCTGCTCCTGGGTGTGGCCATGTAGCCAAAATGTCGTCTTTGACATTTTGGACAGTTCCCTTTTTGAGCTGCAGCATTTTGCATCTGCTATTTCTTTTGGAAAATGTTTGCTTTTTAGGATCCATTAATACTGCTCTCATAGAAAAAGATAGCAGATATTGCTCTCACATCCTGTTTCTGCAATCAGCAACAGTAGTACAATTGTTATCATTTTGTATTATATTAACTGCATTATTTATAAGTCAGCAAAAGGTAGCCACAGGACAAAAACATGTTTGTTTTTTGTTTTTGTTTTTTTTTTTTCCTTAAGAAGTTATGATGAGCAGTATTTCCCAAAATTAAAATTAAGCTTTTGGGTATACAACCAGAGGATTTTAGTATCAACCCTTACAGAAATATTACACAAACAAAAATAAACATTTTGCCATCATTTAATGAGAAATAAAGTTTAACAAAAAAAAAAAAACCAACATACATTGCAATACAACTAAATCATTTTTCATGTCTGAATAAATTGAAAGGAAGTAAATTCTTATTTTAAGTGCTAAGGTGCAGCAGTAAAATAAAGATTATCCTGGCACTGGTGTAGAGGCACAAGTGATTCTATGTCTGCTCTTTATTACCACTTGTAGCACTGCTAGCATCAGTGATTAGGGATAAATAGATACATTTCCCTTTATTTAAGAAGTAATCCCTCTGCTAAGTATAATAAATAAATTCAGAACACAGCAAATACCACGATAAAGTGTTTCATTAAGTAGGCTCTTTCTGGAACAGCTGGAAGGTCATGAAAGATTGAACTTCTTTCTATCAACCTGAATACAACTAAAAATCCAAACAGCATAAACTATCTCAATTCTCAATCACATGCAAATGTGGGTACTACTGCACACAACCATGAATTTGTGGTAAAAAGGCAATCACTTCCTTGGCAGAGACAAAAAAGAAAGAATATCCTTCCATGGTCTCTGCTGAGCAATCTGGCCAATACTCAGTCTTTATAATTTTTTAGTAGTAATCTTATAGCACACAGTAGTTCTGTAGGTACTTACAGTAGTAAGTAGATACTTACTAACCAATACAAAAATGATGATGAAACCCTGTTTTGGCACTGAGTCTTCTTTTAAACTGAAAATGAAGACAATTTAAAACCAGCTACAGATTTTGTATATACAAGTCAGGCTCCAAATCCAATCCAGGAGAGTGAAGAATTATGTGCATTCACATAAATATATAAATACTCTGAACCTAGTGACAGAGCCATGTGCAATGTAGGTACCACCACTTTCACTCTGTATTCAGGTATAAACTGATGTTTGTCTCTGGGTCCCATGCAATGATAAAATAATGTTTTTTGTGAAAGCCCAGATCAGTGGTCAAGCCAGAGCTTCATTCATTCATTCAAGCCCAGCAGTCAGGATTTATCAGGAACAAAGGATGCTTCGTTCTTTCTGGAGTGTGAAAAGAAATGGTAGCACATCAGTTCATTGCTGTGGTGTGTAATATGTCCTGTGCAAGGGATATCTACCTCTACCTTTAGAAACAAGACAAGGGACAAAGGATGCCACATTACTTTGAATCTTGGAAATAGGGAAGTAGAAGTGGAACTTCTCTTTGGTGGCAGATTGGTTGGTCTGTCAGCTTTCTCCAGGTTCAGCATATAAATTTTTAGTGTGGCTGCACAGCAATTACAATTCATTTAAATCAAGGATACCATGGGCTTCTGCTTCCTCAAGTAACTAACCTCTGTCACTTTACCATCACTGACACACCTCTGTGAACCAGAGGAGGGAACTGGAAACTAATCACTGTTTGGAGGATCTCACTGTCCGTACTTGAATGTAAAATGATTCCCAGCCTACTTTTGGATGTTGGCATTAAACTTAATGTAAGCCTTTAAAAGTTGATCTTCAGTTGTATTTCAGGGAAAAAAACACCAGGGCCACAGGCTTACAGAAGAGTTGAATGCAGAAGGATTGTGAAAGCAGTGCCCTCCTGAAGAAGAAATGGGACATGCTCCTAAAGTTGAAAGAATAGAACAAATCTACCATGAAGAATGCACCCCAAGCTCCCAACCTGACACCTCAACCATCAGTTTTTCATGGAAGACTTTAGGGCAGTTTAAAAAGTAGCCCTTGACCATTATGCACATTTTAAGGCCTGTAGCTCATAAAATAACTATCAATCATGAAAACACTGTGAGCAACAAAAAGTCACTTAAATGAAATAAATAGCAACCTAAACATACCTAAAAATGTAAATTTAGATACAATCTCTAGGAAAAGGGGAGCTTTGGATTTTATAACCCAGTTTAGGGAACACAAGAAGGCAGAAGAGTAAATGCCAACAGTACAGCTGTATTCAAATTAATTCCTTGTGTAGAAAGGATCAAGAAGGGTCTTTGAGAAACACAAATGTGGGAGAGGAGAGGGACTGAACTTTCAGGAGGGTACCTAGAGTAGATGTAGCCCCAAACATGGAGCAGTTTAATTGAAGAAAAGGTGGCTGCAGTCCCCCACCACTGAGGCCTGAAGTGATTAATATTGAGCATGGTAGCCCCTTGCAGCCCCTGTGGTCTCACACAAGGTGGGTGCAAGAGCAGGGACACAGCACAGGTTTGAGCTGGGGCAGGGGCAGAGGTGCTGCTGAGACTGCTCCTTCCAGGACAGCTGCCAGGGCAGAGCAGCTCTGGGCTGGGAATGTTCTCACCCTCACCACATTCACATGGCAAGTAAGAAGGAGACTTTGATTTTCTACACATTGGTGAAACTTGCTGAGAGCAGTCTCAGTCTAACCTGAGAGGTGGGAGGCACATTATTCCTCAAGAAGAAAGTATTTCTCATAAATATTGTGCAGGACAAAATCCTTGCAACTTGGAGCAAACCTAGGTCGCTCAGAAAAAAAGATGCACCTCTAACCAAGCCATGAATGTAAACAACTGAAAAGGTCAAGTCCCAGCATATAAAGAAATCTCTCTCAGGTGTGAGCTAAAGCCCTTCTGCCACAGGCAGGTGGATGGAGGCAGAATTAATTTCTGAAATGCTCTCTGGGGATTTGACAGGCTAAAGTTATCATCAATCTTTAAAGTCTGCAGAAACAACAGACTTTTTTTGTGAAGCCAAATAAGTGAAATATTGACCATTCCCTAAAGAAAACTTTCATCCTATTTACTGAGATTTCAAGTGAGGTTTAGATATAATTTATTGAAGTAATTCAAACTCATTTATTGTGAAGCCTTAGTCACGGGGTTTTAGTCTACATCTTTCAGCTCTGTCTCATTTGTTATGCTGCTGTCACTCCCACTCCTCTTCCTTCTCTGGATCAACAGTGTTGTAGAGGGATAATCAAGTAATTTGAAAAGACCTTAATTTTAACTGAGAGCTGACAAAACCCCTTCAAGTGTATCAAAAGTAGAAAACATTAATATTTGAAAATTAAAAGCTTTTAAAAGGAAAAAAAATCCTTAAGGAAAAAAACTCCTATATTCTCCTGAAGACCTTAGAGGACAAAATCCTTTAAATCCATATTATTTTGGCATCAGTTTGCAGGTATTAAAATCACACTTGACTGTTTTTTCATAACAGAGTAAGAAAACACTACACAGAATTCAACAACTTTGCTTGATTATGTGCTACTTAGTTTAAAATGATGCCCTAAAAGAAAGGAAAACCCAAACCCACAATTCCCTTCAAAAACACAGAAAATTGCCCCTTAAAAATCCCAACCTTCCAAGACATGTAAATAGAGAGTAGCACAGACCCCTTTCTTTGGCTTTCTCTAACACCTTTCTCTGGGGTCAGGATTTCAGAGGAGTCACCAAAACAGATGCAGAATAAAACAGATTATACAAACTGCAGATCTTTGCATTTTCATGAAAATATTCAAGTTATCCAGGAGGGAGGGGAGCCCCTTGCTCTCTGAAGGCCATGATGCTTTAGATCTGCAAGCACTGCTGATTTAGGCAATGCCGGGCTCTGCTGGTAGCATTGCTGGGGAAAATCCAACAATTAGTTGGATATAAAAATATATCCACTAAATAATAGTGCTTCAGACCTGTGTTGGGACACTCTTTGGGAGCAGGAAGAATGTGCTCTCTTCAAGCAAAAGAACCCCCTCAAACCTATATAGAAAGGATTGGTTTTTCCACCAACTGCAGTAAGTGCCAAGGGCTGCAGACTGAACATAGCACAAAACTCACGAGTGAAGATGGTGTGTCCCTTTATCATGTTTCCCTTTATCCTGCGTGAGAGATGTGCTACAGATCCCACCTCCCTGCTCAGCATGTTCTGGTGGTTCTTTTAGGGAGAGTCTCACACATTGTGATGTTTTTTTTGGTGCCATTTCCCATATACTGTAGAAGGTGCTAGGTTTACAGCTTAAGCTCTCATAAGAAAGTATAGCAGCCAAAAATGCAGTTTTTCAACAGTCAGTGTCCTGCAGAGAAAAGCTGTTTAAGTCTTGACATGTCTAGGGCTTATGGTCTTGCCAAAAGATTATAACAGAGCCTGAATTAAAAGTCAAAAGCAACTATTTCATATAATTTTAACCTTGAGGCAGGAAATATTTTGTATTACATATATTTGATAGATTGCATTTAGTGGAATAATAAGACATGCAACATTATTTGATTATTATGGCCTTTAAAATTATTCAATGACTATAAAATAGTTGTTAAGACAATAATTTGGTCCTGTTAATTACATCTTTTCCACCCCTGTGATTGAAAATAAAAAACACAGAACTAACTATGAATGATCCATAAATAAGTTACTGTCAAAAATGTGCATTTGAAAAAATATATATGGATATAAATCAGTTCAGCTGTAACTGAAAGAACGCCAATAGATACAGTTTTGAGGGTTTTAAGATTAATTGTAGCATCTGGAACATATTAAAAAAAAATTGATAAATCTTGAGATCAGGGAATTTTTAAACTTTCATATTACAGATGATATATAAGTTCATGAGCTAAGTTTTAGCTTTCTCTTTGTCCATATAAAGCAATACATTTCAGTTTCAGTGAAATAAACTTCCATTATAAACATAAGTATTACTTCAGAAACCTACCATAGATTAGTATCTTTATTGCATACACTCACTTACATAATCAAGTCCTGAAAGTTCTAGGGAAAGATGAATTTTCCATGCTAGGTAAGATGAATTTTTTTAAAAAATAGAAAATTTGGGATTGTTGACTACAATGTTAATTCCTTGCCCTTTGCACTTTGTTTAAGGACCCTTCCCGCCATCACAAAAAAAAAAAAACCAAAAAANAAAAAAAACAACAACAACAAAAAAAAAAAACAATATAAAACTAATGATCATAAATAAGAATAGCAAGAGATAATACTAATTGTAAGTTCTGCACTGATCACAAAACCAGTGTCTACTATAAATAAGGAAGACCTACAGTAAACAGCTCATGCAACATCCTATAAAGTAGTTTCAACATGTTTTCCATGCCATGTAAAATCTAGGATAACATAACTTTGTGTCTTGAAACACTTTCTGATGGTGAGTTCTCCAGGAAAATCACATAGTTTTTTAAAGCCTATTTTTTTTTAATATTTCTATGTTTTTAATCAACAGCAGATTATTTTGAATGATATCTAAGGAACGGAAACGTGCTGGATTCTTGCACAAGTGTGGATCCAGCAAAATAATGATGTACCAGCCCCATCCTGCAGGAGTATGTTTTGAACAATGTGCTCATGCTCAGTGCTTTGCTGACACTCACTACTGACACCTGAGTCTGCTTGCTGGTGTTTCTTATCCCAGAGTTGTTTGCTCTCTCCTGATTCCTGATGCTTTCTAGCTAAAATAACAGAATAACTTAGATGTGTTTATATAATAGCAGCACAGAGTAAGACCTAGCAAACAAAATCAAACAAACAAAAAACAAAAATGTACTCCAAAAGCAATATTTAGGCCAAGCTTAATTTTCATCAAAGTTTAGCAAAACAATGGTTTAGTTTTTGGGTTGATTTTTAAAATGTTGTAATTTTATATAAATACATATGGGTTATTGAATTTTTAATTTGTAATTTGAGATGGAAGAGCGGGAAAGATCAGTAGAAAGAAGATTATTTTACATACCAGTTTTGTTTTGAGACCACAGTTTTCCCTTATTTGCACCCAGGGAGAAATATACAAGTGTTTTATTCCCTTTTAATGAGAGTAAAAGGAGTAATATGTTACTCTGAAATGGAATTTGTAAAGCAAGAGACTATTTGGTATCAACAAAGGCAGAAGATAGGCTGTCTTGATGACACATATGAAAAATGTGAATCTAGAGGTGTGTTTGAGAATTCATAAAAAAACCCCAAAAATCTCAAAGAATAAAAACAAAATGCCAAAAAAAATCCAATATAGATCCTCCTCTAATTTGAAAAGGGTCATGCAGGAGCTCTCCTTTATGCTGAAACCAAGTTCAGCACATATTTTATTACTAAATTATGCTTATATCGTATCATAAGATTATGAAGGGAATTCACAGAAAATTTGCCTATTTGACTGTTGTAAAGAACTTCTTTTATCACAAAGGCAGAGCTGCTTCCAAAGGGCACTAAGTGATGATGTAAAGTTGCAACTTGTGCACACCAACCAGGTACCAAACTGCAGCCCTCATGAGCCAGAGAGAAAAGGAACCAGCAAGCATATATGGATCAAAAAGCAGGAAAAGAAATGTCTCTGGAAGTGCACAAGACCACAGAGCAGCTTCCTGCTGCAACACAGCTCTGAACTGTGTCAGTGGAAGAAGCGTTTCTGCCATTGCTGCTTAGTTGATTAGCTGGAAAAATCTAGCCTCTGAAGCTTGAAAACTCCAGAAGAGCTATATTTTATTCAGTCAGGGCTTCCTGCTGGAACAACTCAGACAGACTTTCTGTACAGAAATTACAACATAGCTCACCTTTTGTAGTGCAAAGTTGAAGACCCTAAATAAAAATGTATTCCGGGTACGCTCAGAATGTAGATGTATTATATGAAAAACAAATATCGTGTACATTCCCTGGTCCTGGCTTTTCACTGCCAAAAGACAGCTTAAGAGAAGCCTGAAAATATTCCCATGCATTGAGGCATTGCAGAGTAATTGGCAAAATTCAAAATCAAGTGTGGCCAATGTTAGTATGGTTTGCAGAGCACACTGATTTAAATTCAAAGGAATCCAATGTATTATCATACTAAATACCCTTAAGGGATGTTTATTCATCTTGCACCTACCCTTAAGCATAGCTATAAAGTTTGATATTAAGGAAGAAATGCAGAAGTATTTAAATATAATTTTCAGTTCTAATGTCTAAACTGTCTGATTCCATTTGGTTAAAAATCCATTGGCGAGATGGTGAGTGCACAAGTCACCTAAAATCAATGCAAAGACCATTGCTGATGGTCCATTTCACATTCCCTGTTCAACTAGAACTCCGGAAGCTTTAATAGTTCCATAGGCATAGAGACTTTAGTATGATGATCTGAAGGTTAATGACGCCTGCAGTGATATGAAGGCCAAGGTCAGTTAACACATTGACTGGACAGCCTGTCTGAGAAGTTTGGTAGATATGGATGTAAGCTGCTAACTTGAACTGAACACTAATTATCCCAGATCCAGCAATTCTAAGTGAGCTGTGAGGTGTTTATATGAGGCACATTATCTCGAGTGATTACACTGTAGCTATAGCCATCAGTTTATCACAGTCTGGTGGAAAAATACTCCACAGCCTATTTTGAAAACAGACCAATATACATTTTGCAGGACCTTTCACAATGCCATTGTGTTCTTTTCACCTTGCTAACTGAAAGCTAAGAAGGAAAAAACTGGTAATGAAAATTTTAGATTTACCTTTGAGATGAAATACATGTAAGACAAAATATCCCTGAACTGATAGTGTTGCATAGCAGTTTCATTATATCAGGACTTAATTTGAAGATTTTTTAAAATAGCTTTTGCATTTAATATGTTGGCTTATAATGTCGTGGACTTGGAAATACCAGGCTAATGATTTGACTTGATGATCTTAATAGCCTTTTCCAACCTAAACAATTCTATCGTCCTATATAATTATTTTTCAAATGCTCTGGTTCTCCTTACCTTAAGTACCAATGGTGCAGACCAAGAAGTTTAGCAAAATGGAACCAACTAATCTCTAAACAATGATGAGACCTAAGGATTTCCTGCAAGACTGCTGTTTGGTTTTAGCAAAATGTCTTCTACTCATGCCTTTTGTATGTGGTACTTTCATACTATCATTGTAGACACAGATGTTTGCTGAAGATTTTTCTGTGATATACAGTGCAGAAAGCAATAAAATAATTTTTGAGCTCTAAAACTGAGAAATGTTGATGATGTGGGCAAAATTTGATTCTGATTTTTTAGCCTATATAAGAAACCAGAATTTTTATCTGACTAAAATTTTTCTTTTTTGCTCTTTGCTAGGCTGACAGTCCAGCCTTGTTATTGTCCCTTTGAAAATATTTATCTCTAAGACAGCACTGCAGTCCAATATTACAAGTATAGAGACTTACTTTATTTTAAAAGAAAAACTTTTCCAGCTTTAGTTACTTCATAGTCTTCATTATGATGTCTCTAAAAGTCAGGAACACCTCTATCTGATTTTTTTAGGTGTATGGTCATGTCAATAAACAAGTTGCACTTATTTCTATAATTCTTTCAGTTTATTCACTGAAAAATTTTACTGTTTACTGTTATTAAAAAAAAAAAACCTACTATTTACTAAGAGGGGCAGCCACTTGTTTCCAGTGCGGCCACCAAGGATATCACAATTGCTTTCATTCCTCCAAGGAGCTTCATACAAAGAGCCTCTCAGGGAATTATTGATTATATGAACTATGCTAGGAAATACTAAGTACCAGAAATTCAAAGAAGCCCTTGAAAATGAAAGCTGGCTTTATGCACTTGGTACCTCTGCAGTACCAGTAGATGCTGTCCCTTACTCTTCTTCTTCCAGACTTTACAATGCCGCAGGACTTGATGTCCCTCTTGAGATGTGTTTGCATGTGGCAACAGGGGAGAACTACTTTTTCCTCAATGAAAGACACACCAAAAAGTATTCAGAGGCAGAACTGCAGTAAAATGATAACTGCAACCGGTTTGGCCAATTTCTTTACAGATAAAAAATTCACAGTTTACTCTTATGAAATGTTACAGATTAGATTTAACCTATTCTATGGATTTTAAGGAAAAAAAAACAAACACCACAAAATTTATAACTGTTTCTTTCTCTAAATAATTAATAATGATTCAATAGGAAATAGAACTTTACTACAGAGAACTGAACAGTCAAGAAATGAAATGCACAAAAGAACTATTAATAAGGAACACAAAATATGCTGTGCTGGT
The DNA here is from genome assembly GCA_013400575.1 of Peucedramus taeniatus. Lineage (NCBI taxonomy): Eukaryota > Metazoa > Chordata > Aves > Passeriformes > Fringillidae > Peucedramus > Peucedramus taeniatus. The sequence continues at coordinate 173,064 of WBNO01029441.1, forward strand.
TCAGACTAGTAGGCATCAAATTGGGCCTTTTTTACTCTGGCAAACCCCCCAGATATCTGCAAACTACGCTATTCCAGTTTGCAGCAAGGTGTCGTTTAGTTTCCTCAATGGCTTTGTTGAGTCTAGATCTTAAGACATCTTTTGAGTTTCACATATAAGATACAATTACTCCAAAAACCTCAGAACAGATCTCAGAATAACCAGGGTAATTATGCTTTCATCTGAAATCCCAAACAGAAGCATCACAAACCAAGCTTTGTCTGGGAATTTGGCCTATAAAATAAATCTGCCCCTGCTAGCAACAGATTTCTATGTTGTCCCATATTATTTCTTCCCATTCTTTCTCACTGATGGCTATTGTCATTCAAATTTGAAAGTGCCATGCACTAACAAATTACAATAAAAGCAGTGGAACACAAGCATAAGGAAAAATTAAATAGTGACCAGCAGCAAACCAAATATATAGTCCAAGAAATAAAAAGGATATGGAAGAGAGGTGAACCTTTTTTTTTTCCCTGATAGCAACATCACTGCCATTATAAATCAAGACTTATTTATACTTGCCTGTTTATACTAACTGTCCCAGCTGCCCACCACATGGAGACCTAGTTCCCACTAAAGTTTTCCTCTCTGCATATATTTCAGTATAGGGCCTCAAAGGTACTAAAGCAGCAAATTCGTGAAGAGGTTGGTGACAAAAAGGAGAACCCAAGGCAATCATGTTTATGTGGGCTAAGAAGAAATGTAAATGCTCATTGCTAAGAGGCAAAAAGTGGATGGAATAGCAGGTAACCGTTTGATGAGGAAAACAACTCTCTGTGAGGATTTTTTTTTCCTGGAGTAAAATATGTATCAAAACTAGAATTTATGATACAATTTCCTAATTTCTGCAAAACCAGGAAGAGATTCCATTGTCCACAATACGAGATCATAGATGCTTTCAGCATATGCTTATGCTACATAAGGAGAAATCAAGACAGCTCCCCACCTTCTTCCATACTCATCCAAAGTCAGTCCACCCCTTGGCTAAGCTACTTTGATTCCATGCTGGTATAATGTATTATTTAGGAAAAAAAAATGTCCTAGTCATGAATCAGAAGGTCTACAAACATCATTTAACTGTTATCTAAACCAGATTCAAATCATGCAGGAAATTAATCTGGAAAGAAAACTATGTGTGATAGGCTAATCTAAACACTGCTGTAACTAGTTTAAACTGTGGTTAATAGAGATACGGTCTTTTGGAAAATGTCCTCTTGTTCCTGGAATAGTTCTGCATGCATAGAAAGATACAGAATCTGACTTTTCAAATAGCTCTATACATGTTATGTATAAAAAAAAAGAGTCAGAGGCACACATCTTCACAGTCACGTGAATTAGAACATTAAAAAACCAATGTTTAGAGTATTACAGGTATCTCAATCTAACGACAAAAAAAAAAGCAAAATGTCTTTCAGATGTCTTTGAGTTTTTCTAAAACCCATCTGCTTTTTTTGTCCCCATCTCACATAGACAATGCAAATTAGGATACGTTACTGTATATAAGATTGAGGAAAATAAAGCTGGGTCCTTGCTTGGGAATAAGAGAGCAATGATTTAATTAACTGTACTTCTCTGTGGCTGACAGAATTGAAGAGATGGAAAATAAGGCTGAAAACATGGCCCACACCAGAATATCAAGATTGCTTGCAGCAGTACACAGATACAATCTCATTTGAGAGGGTTTTGATTTGTAGTGAGCACATGATAATTCATTAAGCATCTCTGCATTAGTGCGATAAACGAAAAAAGTAGGAACAGGAATAGAAAACTTAAGAAATGCTAAAATTCTAAAACTTTGAAATAGTGTTTTTCTCTAGAGTAAAAGGAAGAGCTGTGCTTTACATGGACATAAAAATACAGTCTTAAAACTTTATCTTCTGCCCTTATCTAAAATCTTTTGGAGAAAAATCAAGGGTGTGGTCTCAAAACCTTGCCAGTCAGGAGGATTTGCCACATTACATATATGCAATAACTTTGGTCTATAAGGAAAGTCTGAAAATGGCTCACACAGGCATTTTTTAGATACTGTTTCATTCTCAAGGGATGTGAAGCCAGAATTAGCATTTTTATTATTTAAAAGGTAACCTTGCTCCAACAGAAACAGCAAGACTAGAACTGATATACATGTAAAATATCCCTTGTTTAATTCTTTGTTTTTTACAAATATTATGCATCCTCATCTCATCAAAGGTTAAAATCTAGTGGAAGAAAGGCTCCTAATGGCTGAGTGAGTGGCAACATCATTTATAGTATATCAGAGATTTTTCCTAGACATATAGGAAATCTTGAGTAGGGTGGAGGTTTCTGATCCCTCTCCATGAGTGAAAATCAAGCAATTTTCTCCTTCATTCAAAGTTTGTCCCTCCTGAATGCTTATGAGCAGCAAATGACCTCAATAAGAGATATCTATTTGCTCACCATTTTCCTGAAGCTCTTCCAAAGCTTTCACTATGACAAATTTGCTTGTCCCTTTTCAGACTGACTAGGTGGTGACAAAGAGCACGGCAGAAGCTTTGTTTTTGAAGGAAAGCAATTTACTAGGGAAACATCACGCAAAAAAAAATAGGACTTCACTGTTACATGGCATGTAATTGTGACAAGAATACTGATTTATATTTTCATCTGCACAGCAAAAATGTCACAAACACTAATGGCAGTATCACTGTCACAAACACTAATGGGTAGGTCCCTAAATGTAATCACATTTTGGCAATGTATTGTTCAGGCTGATCCATCTGGGAGTAATATTTCAAGCTATCCTCAAGGGACTTGGGCTTTTTACAAACATGTGACTTTACTTTGTTGGCAAAATAGAAATTTCTATGGAGATACTGATTACATGGAAATTACAGTAAATTTTCCTAGAAATTAGCCAGAACATGAGGAATGAACAGAACATGTTTCCCACAGAAACAAAGGACAAGCATAGTCTTGCCTCAACACTTTTTATAGTACTTATCAGTGTGAATGCTTCAGGTAACATCTTCAACAATGGAGCACAAAACTGTGTGTGTTTCTTTGCATATGTGATAACTAATCAATCTGCATCCAAAAGATATTACAATACTGCTGTGGGGAGGACAGCACTAAAAGAGATGGAGAACAGCATCTAGGAAACAATCATTATCTCTGGTATAAAGCAAGAAATGGTTTGTGTTTCCAAACCCTATTGCTTTTTAGATAAGAGAATGTATTTTGGTCCAAATTTTAAAAATTTTCTAAAAAAAACCTGATTAAGAGGTTTGAGTTATGTTCTACTGTTTTACAGTTTCAGTCTTTATAACAGAAAATTGTTTATTAAAAAAAAGAAAATCATACATAGGATGACCAATCCTGCCAGTAGACATTGGGAAGGACCCTGAATACAGTATTGTTACTGCAGATTTTTTCTAGTGGCCTTTGAAGACCATTATGCTAGAATTCACTTTTCAACTATTAAAACATAATCATGAAATCATAGTGACATTAAGCAGCTGTACTTTTGTGCAATTTTTGTGGTACAGCAACCTTATCCATTGTACTACATGTCAGCTTGCTCTATGTCACGCTTTGAACAGAACACACAAACAGCATGTTGATTTTGTAGAATTTTTTTCCTTGCAATGCTGATCTATCTTAATTCTTTAACCTCCTCTAAAATCATACTGAAGCTTAGACCATACGCACTCCAGCCCACTTGTTACAGCCTTCTGTGGGGGGCTAAGCATAGCAACAGAAACAGACATCTGCACCCGTGAATAGATAAGAGAGTGCTGTGCTTGCCGTCACACAATGATGTTCTCAAGTCCTTGCTACCAAGATCCCATCGGAGCTGGCGGCCTCCAACAGTCTATCCATGCTTCCTATTAGCCACTATCAGAAGCTGCAGATTAAAGTCCCCTGTGCTGTTTTGAGATTAGCAGTATCATTGAAATGTTCTGCTTCCTTGATCTAGCACATTTGTGAGAGACACATATAAGCTTATTCAGTCACTGTCAGCCAGGATGCTCCTGCCTTTTCAAGAGATGTGTTTGCACGTATACAAAGATTGATTGGGCTTGGGTTTTATTTCTGAAGAAAAATAGATGCAGTGGGCTATCCCCCCCACCCCACTTTTCATAGGTCTGTGCAGAGGTGGGAAATGAAATAATGCACAGCTTTACCCAGTGCAATACTGTTGCTGCTGCTTCTCAGCTCCCTGTAAATGGGGCAGTAAAATTCTGGG